>PITA01011943.1:0-31158 GCA_004023965.1 Spilogale gracilis
AGAACTCAAGAGAGAATGAGTGAAGTGGAAGGAAGGACAGAATGAAATACAGAAAACGCGTGATAAAACACAGGATCCTGTGAGGTGCCTGAGCCTGGGTCAGAAAGGGGTGGGGGAGGCTTGGAAAGGAACGCACCAGTGAGACTGAAGCAATTATTTTTATTTTTTAAAGATTTTATTTACTTATTTTTAAGAGTTATTTATTTTTTGTAAAAATTTTTATTTATTTGAGAGATAGAGCGCAGGAGCTGGAGGGAGGAGCAGAAGGAGAGGGAAACTAGACTCCCTGATGAGCTGAGAGACCAATGTGGAACTCGATCCCAGAACCCTAGGATCATGACCTGAGTCAAAGACAGATGCTTAGCTGACTGAGCCACCCAGGCATCCTAAGATTTTATTTATTTCTTTGCGAGAGAGCATGAGAGAGAGCCAGCACAAGCAGTTAGAAGGGGGAGAGGGAGAAGCAGACTCCCTGCTGAGCAGGGAGCCCGATGTGGGACTGGATCCCAGGACCCTGGGATCACCACCTGAGCCGAAGGCAGACACTTAACCGACTGAGCCGCCCAGCCGCCCCTATTTATTTATTTTAGAGAAAAAGAGAGCAGGGGGAGTGGCAGAGGGAGAGAATCCCAGGTGGACTCTGTGCTGAGCACAGAGTCTGATGCTGGGCTTGGTCTCACGACCCTGTGATTATGACCTTAGTGGAAACCAAGAGTGAGATGCGTAACTGACTGAACCACCCATGCGCTCTGAGTCCAAAGCAGTTATTGAAGTGGTAATACAGGTCACGGGCACAACGTGAGGGTCCTTATAAAGCAAAACAGGGAAACCGTTACTTAAAAAAATTTTTAAGATGTTATTTATGGGGCGCATGGGTGGCTCAGTGGGTTAAAGCCTCTGCCTTCGGCTCGGGTCATGATCTCAGGGTCCTGGGATCGAGGCCCATGTCTGGCTCTCTGCTCGGCAGTGAGCCTGCTTCCTCCTCTCTCTCTGCTTGCCTCTCTGCCTACTTGTGATCTCTCTGTGTCAAATAAATAAAATCTTCAAAAAAAATGTTATTTATGTATTTATTTACTTATTTGAGAGAGAGAGAGAGCATGAGCCAGGGGAGGGGCAGAGGGAAAAGCAGACTCTCCACCAAGCAGGGAGCATGATGTATGTCTCGATCCCAGGACGCTTAACTGACTTAGCCACCCAGGTGCCCATTATTTTTTAAATTTTTTTTAAGTTTATTTTATTTTAGTAATCTCTTTCTCCAGTGTGGGGCTTGAACTCATGACCCACAAAATCAAGAGTCACATGCTCTTCCAACTGAGCCAGCCAGGCGTCCCCAGGATAAATTTTAAAATCTATACCCTGGGGTGTCTGGGTGGCTCAGTGGTTAGGCATCTGCCTTCGGCTCAGGTCATGATCCCAGGCTGCTGGGATCAAGCCCCACACCGGGCTCCCTGCTCTGCGGGAAGCCTGTTTGTCCTTCTCCCACTCTCCCTGCTTGTGCTCCCTCTTTCTCTGTGTCTCTGTCAAATAAACAAAATCTTTAAAAAAATTAAAAAAAATAAAAGATAAAATCTATACCCAGACACAGCAGGCAGTAGAACTGGAAAAACCAATAAAACAGAAACAAGGAATTAGTCACCAATGGATTTACACTAAAGGAGGTGGTAAAGAGCATCATTCCGGTGAAGGAAGATTCTAGATAGACGCAGGTAAGACCTAAGGCAGTACGAAAGAGTGAAGAGTAATGATCATTGCAACTAAAGTACACAAGAAGAAACAGAAAATCTGTCCTGGGGTGTGTCCATCTTGGTCCAGTCAGGAGAAAGGAAACATACTAGTTATTTAAGAATTTATGTTCTCTTGTAACATTTAAAAGCTGTCACAAAGGTAGCTCTCACTACAGGAAAGGCTACAACTAAGGGAACAAAGCAAAGAAGGTGGAATTATTAGGAATTAGTGAGCCCCACAGATCTGACACTCAGACCTCTGAGCAAGGGATGCTATTCGGTGGGTGCTGGTGTTGGGGGAACAAGGCAGTGAATGAAGTCAGCCCCACTCTTGGGAAAAACCTGCCTCAGGACGAAATTGCTGGCGCCCCGATGAGGCAGCTTAGCTCCCAGAAACAGGAAGCTGGCAGGAGGGAGCAAGTCTTGTGCTCTCTCCCGTGCCTTCCAGGCTCCCTTGAGCTCCTCCTGTTGGCAGAGACTTGTATGGAACCAGCTAGGTGAGCAGAAATGGGGCTTGCTGAATCCCAGGCATAGCAGGGCAAAGCCGAATTTAAAAGGGGGAGCAAGGTCAGTAACTTAAAAACCCAGCACACGCACAGGCTCTTAGGAAGTGTGGTTAATTTTCACACGTTTGAGGAATGTTCTCGCTATCTTGGATTTCTAGTTTAATACACTAACTGATTTCAGTTCCCTGATAGTTTCTGAGGCTTGTTTTCTGACCCAGCCTGTAGTCTGTCTGGAGAAGTATTTCAGTGCACTGCCGCCGTGAGGGGAAAGCTTTCTGTAAGCGCTCCTTAGGTCAGTTTGGGTGAGAGCGTTGTCCAAATCTCTGTTTTCTGATTTTTCTTTTTTTGTCTTCCTGTTCCATCAGTTAGTAAGGGTGGTGGGTTGAATCTTCCGGCTGTGATCATGGATTTGTCTCTTTTTCTCTTTAATTCTGCTGATCTCTGCTTCAGGTATTTTGAAGCACTATTTTTAGGTGCGTACATATTTAGAATTTCTTGGGGGAAGGCACTCCCAGGTGCAGAGCTGCAGGAGGTGGGGAGCCTGGTGGCAGGCGCCCCTCGGTGGCCTCGAGTCCCACAGTCCTGGGCCGGTATGGTGGCTCTGTGGCCACAATGTGGACCTCACAGTCCTGCGGACTCCATTGTCGCGGCCCCTCACTGGCTGATTCTTGAGGGAATCTAGTTTCCTTCTTTTTGTCTTCAAACCGAACCTATTCACGCTTGTCTTCAGGAGGCTCAGCCTGAGGGTCCAGTGTGGCCCTGAGGAGCAGTGCCTTGTGCAGTGCCCGGCAGGGAGGGGCTTTGAGTCTGGTTCCTGCCCTCACCTGCTTTCGCTCAGTCTGCTGGCCTGCTGGCAGAGCTCCCCTCGCACCCTCCCCAGAACAGGCTTCTGCCACTCTCGCCCCACAGGCCCAGGGTTTCAGGGCTGCTGCTCCTGCTCAACAGAGCCTCTCCTGATGGAGGGACGTTGTCTGGGGGTAGGGCAAGGTCCCTCCTCTTGAATTCAGGCACCTGTTGTTCTCGTCTTTACTAGAGATGGACTCAACTGAAGGTCGATTTTAACGACTCCGTGGTAGGAGCCAGGATGCCCTTGGTTAGGAGGCTGGCCTCTCCCTCCACGAACCAGCTTCCTCTGGCATCAGGGGAAAGGGAGGTGTGAATAGGGGAGATAAGTAGCAAACAGAACCAGAAAGACTGGTCCAACTGGAAGGGGGCGGGGCCTCAGGTCTCTCTCCTTCCTGTGTCTTGCTGTTTCCTGCCCTGTCAGTTACCCACACTGTTGGCCTTGCTTTTCTGCATGAGGCAGTGGGCAGCCTACACACCGAATGGCCATCGCCGCACTAGCTCCAAGCTGGTAACATGTGGGCTCAGGAAAGCGGCTTCTTCCCTTAGGCTTCACCATATAAAAAAGGAATCTGATATAAAAAGGGACTTTGATTGGTCCCTATGAGGTGACAGAACCAGCCCTTGGACAGGTCAGTTTGGCCAAGGGGCTTCATGTAGTACTGTGATTGGCCAGGGCTGAATCCCATGCTTATCTTTGTAGCCACAAAATGGGCATATCGTTACTGGCAGCCCTACCAGAACCACGTGGAACTGCAGGGTGGAAGCAGGGAACAGCAGTGATGAGGCTCTTAACCCCAAAAATGGGACAGTCCTGGGTTGACCAAAGAAACAGGTGTCCCTGAGCAGAACGAAGACATCTGAGTTGTCTGAGGACTGAATAGTGAGTGTGGCATCTGTCTCAGGGAAGAGGACTGATGTGTGTCGGAAGATCGTTCCTATGCCCTGGGGAAGGCTGAGGCGGCAGCCCTGCTCAGCTTAGGGAATGTGTGGGGTGCCTGACCTTGAGTCTGACATTCAGAGGCTTGGCTCTGAGCTCAGACAAATGCTGGCTGGAAATCTGGCCATCCCACTAGCTGTGGGACCTCAGGCACGTTAACCCCAGGGAGCCTTTTTCTCTCCTATAAAATGGATAATTTTGGTGAGTTTGTGACATTTTGTCCTATTATGGTTCAGTAACTGCTTCTTATTTTTCCCGTAATTGGGTTGTTCCAGTCCATTAGTCCATTCACGGGGGCCTGGGAATCTTTCTTCTTGTTCTGTGTTGATTTCATTAGAGCAGCTCTTCTCTTTGGGCTCCCGGTAACCTTGGCCCAAGACCCGATGGTTGGCCCAGGGGCTAACCGATCCTCTGCAGCGTACCCGTCTGTGGAGAGGTCCGTAGGTTGCCCAGCAGGACAGTTCCCAGAGGGATACAGAAGGCATTGCGGGCAGAGGGCAGCCCGGGAACCTGGAGAAGCAGGAAGAACGTTAATCTGGCCCTCTAAGACCATACTCTGGTGGGCTTCAGGTAACGTGCAGCTAAAAAACTGAAATGAGTTTTGAGACCCAACCTCCTACCTTTTTTCTGGATTGTAGGAGGAATGGAGCCAAAGAGAAATTGTGAGTGTCACCATGGCTCAAGCTCTGGACGAGGTGCGGAAGCAGAGGGAAGAGCTGCAGCAGCAGGTAGGCCTGCTGGCCCTTGAGGTGTGGGCCCCAGGGTGGGGGGTTCCAGCCCCAGGTCGGACCAGCCTGCCGCCCCGTGTGTCCAGGACAGGGGGTGGGCCTAGGTCTCAGGAATGCCATCAACTGAGTGATTCCCCTGAGGTCTCTAAGACGGTGGGAGAAAAGTGTTACAAAGAAATCCTCACCCCACAGGATAGGCCTGTTTTGATTTTTGGTCGGTCAGTTATTCTAGAGTTTATCTGGATATGGGTCCAGGTACCTATTAGGCTCTAATTCTGTGAGGGGCCAAGACCCCCAAGACCATGTAATGCAGCTGAGCTGTCACTGGGAGGGGTGGGAAGTGCCTTCCTTTCCAGTCGGGCCCAGTGTCAGGTCCCAGGCCTGCTGGTTCACAGGCCCCAGGCCTTCAGTCAGTCCTTAACAGATGTGAAGCTCACTCGCCTCTGGAAAGACTTCAGGGTAATTACACCTTTCAGGAGGCGTAACAAACATGTGTGACAGGGTCACGTGTGTCAAATGCCAGGAGTGTGGCGGATACTCAGGACCCGAGAGGCCAGGCAGAGCAGCCGCATGTCTGGGAGACCCAGCATGGGCCGGGGCGAGGGGCAGCGAGGGCAGTCGCTCCTGTGCAGGGCCCCGGCCCCGTGCCTGTCCAGACTAGCAGAGCTTAGCTTAGGGGATGTTCTAGGCTGTGGACTGCAGGGAGGGATTCATGGGGGACCCTGGGTAGTGGAAAAGTGGACATTCCTTTTGGGGGAAATGGTTACTGTTGCCAGCCTCGTCCTGTTGGTCTTTCTGTCCAAGGCTGCTAACCTCACAGCTGTCATAGATGAGAAGGTGCAGACTCTGCAGGAAAAAACCGAGGTGATTCTCCAGAAAGAACAGGAGATTTTCCAGCTGAAGAAAGGTGAGGAGTCTGCCCCTGCCGGGCCTTCTCACCTGCTCCACCCCCCTTACCCCTGCCCGGAAGTGGCCTAGTGGGGAAGCATCGTGGAGTGACCGGGCTGACAGTGCGCTCCCCCCCCAGGTCACGACTCCACCCTGTCGCAGATGCACCAGCTGCAGAGGGAGCTGGAAGCCCTGCAGAGCCTGAGGGCAGAGGAGGCCGAGGCTGCTGCAGGGGACGCCGTGCTGAGGCTGCCCAGCCCGGAGCAGGGCTTGGCGCTGTCAGTGTCTGAGCCTCACGTAAGTCCCACCGGAGCTGCAGGCCGGGCGTGGTGGCAGCCGTGTGCGCTGTGGCAGGACACGTGGCTCACCACTGCAGTTGGCCACAGAGAGGTGGTGCGAAGACGCGTGGTGGGGAGGGGAGGAAATTACAGGAAGACACAGCTGGTGCTCGCTAGCTCCGGGATGTTGGGCAGGTCACTTCCCTGTGCTCTAGCTTCCTCTCTTTAAAGTGGGGGTGCTTAACTGACTAAGAGCTTGTGGGGGTCGAAGAGCCCATCGGACGTGGCATCACGTGTCAGGTTTCAGGTATTTAGAGCCCTTTCCTTCCAAGCACGCTCGCCATGGGGAAAGCTGATTGTCCCTCTGGAAGGCATTGGACGGGAGCGCCATAGTTCAGGTGTGGTTCCTGGCCAGACGCCTGTTCGAGCTCATCAGTCCACACCTTTGGAACCGATCTGGTTCCCTTTCCCCATGGACCTGTGGCTTAGCTAGACCGTTACTCCCAACTTGCTGCCAACCGTCCTGTAGGTGACCTCAAGGGCCATGCCCGAGCCCGTGTACCAGCTTCCAGTGGCAGAGGGAATCCCAAACGGTGAGGTGGGGGTCCTGGACCTCGGGCAGCTACAGAAGGAAAAACAGGACTTGGAGCAGCAACTTCTGGAGAAAAATAAGGTGAGGGTGCTCTTCGCCTCAGCTGTGCCTCCCCCTGCACTTCCCCGGTCCCTTCCTAGAGAGTTCTGTGGATGCCCCTGGGCACATGTTGGGGGAGAGCTTACCTCTTCAGCGGAAGGCCTTCTTCCTGGGTTTCCACCTGCGCTGCCTTCCTTTTACACCTCTCCGCACTTGGGATAATTCCCTGAGTGTCAGAGCCACAGCACCAGGGACTTCAGATAGTCACGGCCACCTCTGCTGTCACCAGTGGGTCCCATCGGACTAGTCACCTTCCCTCTCACTCCCTTTCCACGGCCATGACATGACGCAGCGAGGCCTGTCTTCAAGTGGTCTTCCTGGGGAGGGAGGTGTTGGGGATGAAACAAAAGTGTTCGTCGCTGTCCTGTAACATTTCTGGCATTTGGCAGAGGCTCAATAAATGTCATGGTCCCGCCCACCCCCCAGCCTCTGCACCTGCGAGTGCGGGGTCTCGTTCTGTACCGGCTTCCAAGGGCCCTGGGAAGCCAGGTGTGCTGACTGCTCATTGTTTGGCCTCCAGAATGTGTGATTGTGGGTGTGTATTTTTTTAGACCTTTATCAAAAGGCAAAAATGCTATTCCCCTCTCTTCCTCTTGCACACACACGTTTAATCTTCGTATGAGATATAAAATACAGAAAAGCCGCCCGAACAGCATGTGCCCCTCGGACTGGGACTCTAATGGCACTCGGTCCCTTGCTGCACGCTGCGGCCACCCCAATGCTCCCAGGGACCCTAGATCGTCTGTACCTCCGCGGCAGTGTCTAAAAAACATCTGTAGCTTAAACCACCCAAAGGCAAACTTCAGACTCACCGTGCTGCCTAGCACCGGCTTCCACCCTTTAGCTCAGTAAGCATGAAAAGTAAAACTCTTGGTGTCATTCTCAACCCTTGTGTCTCCTCCACGAACAACAGCCGCACCAGTAGTCAGTCCTTTGGCTCCCCTTTCAAACTACACCCAAACAGACTTGCTCCCCATCCCCACCACTGCCACCACCCAAGGTCAGGTTACCATCGTCTCCCCCCTACACACTGGTATTGGCTTTCCAGCTGGTTTCCCTGTCACCCCATGATTCCATCCCTCTGATGACTTCTCTCTATTAAAGTCAAGTCCCTGCAGTGGCCCTCAAAGCCCTGTGTGGTTTTGTCCCTTAGTACCCCTTTTACTGCACCCTCTCTGCCATCTCCAGCACTCCCTCTCAGCTACATTGGCCTTGCCTTTCTGCGAATATTAACCACCTTCCTGCCTCAGGGCCTTTGCACTTGCTGAGCTTTCTGTCTAGAAGATTTTTCTTGCAATTGCCTCATTTCCTTTATGGTGTCATTTTGTCAAGAAGGCCTCTCTGCTGCCTATGGCAGCCCTCACCACCAGAATCCTGGCCCCTTACCTTGCTCTTTCTCTTCTCTCCATTAAGAGGTTAATACCTTCTGATGTACTAAATATCTGGTTATTAGCACTTTTCCCTCCTGAGAGCACACGTTTTTCTTATGTTGCTTATTGTTTTTTTTTTCCCAGCCTCCAGGTCAGTGTCTGCCACATAGGGATTCAGTTGGTATTTGTTAGATGAATTAATCCATGAGCCAAAAACCTAGAAAATCAGGGAACATAAAATAGCAAATGTACTTTTGGGTGAACGTCCAGCCTTGTGGTCAGCCAAGAGACTAACAGACTGAAACAACATATTACCATTTATAAAATAGGGTGTGTTGGAGGCCATTTAATGTGCTTGACAGGAGCTGAACCTCTGAGCCACCTCATCCTGTGGCCACACCTCTGGAGAAAACAAAACTGACCACCACTTTAAAAATGGAAGCTTGGGACACCTGAGTGGCTTAGTCATTAAGCATCTGCCTTCGGCCCAGGTCATAATCTGGGATCGAGTCCCACATTGGGCTGGAAGCCTGTTTCTCCCTCTGCCTGCCACTTCCCCTGCTTATGCGCACTTGTGCGTGCTCGCTTGCTCTCCCTCTCTCTCTCTCTGACAAATAAAATCTTTAAAAAAATAAAATGAAAATGGAGGCTCAGCCCCAGTGTAAGACCTGGGACATCCCCTAGAGTTACTGTCACATAAAAGTTAGGGGCACGCTGCAGGCTTAGTGGGTGGAGCATGTGACTCTTGATCTCAGAGTCATGGGTTTAAGCCCCACACTGGGCATAGCCCTTACTTACAAAAAAAAAAAAAAAAGAAAAGAAATTAGGAAAACTGTAGGAATGTATGAAAACTGATAAATGAGAGACACTATTCAAAAATCTAGTTCTGGGGCGCCTGGATGGCTCAGTCAGTTAAGCCTCTGCCTTGGGCTTAGGTCATGATCGCAGGGCATATGCTGTTCTCTCTGCCCCTCCCCCTGACTCATTTATTTTCTTTCCCTCTTTTGCTCTGTTTTTCAAAAGTAAATAAATCTCAAAAAAAAAAAAAAATTCTGGCTACTGAACCCAGGATTGGTGACCTAGACTAGAAGTCCACAGGAAAAACTAATTTTGATGTTACAGTTGTGAGACTTGGGTTAACCTTTTTTCCTGTATTGTTGATTATACAGTAAATTGGGAAGACAGAGGTTAGCCTTTCTAGTGGCGTGTGTAACAAATTACACTTAAGGTTCAATACTAACTAAATTCACTTAAAAATAAAATTTAAAGAACAGATAAGGACAGAAAAAGTGATCTCTTACACTGTTAAAAGTAAGCATTGAAAATGTTGATACTTCAGGAGAGCAGTGTTGTGAGATCATGCACATAAATACAATTCTGAAGGACAAAATGTCCTGTCCGGCGGGGTTTCCAGCTGCGCTCCTTCCAGAGGCAGGCACCAGAAACAGTTCCAAGGGCCGAGTCCCTCTGGGAAGGCCAGGGCAGCCCTGGGGCCGGAGTGCTCCACAGAGGGGGTGTGACAGTGGCCTTTGTGGGGCCCAGTGAGCGCATGCATGCAGAACAGCCAGAAAGTGGGTCTGGGGAGCCCCAGGCACGCAGGTGTGACAACACAAGCCCCTCGGGAGACAGGGCAGCGTCTTAGAACAGGTATATAGGCCCGCCAGGCGGTGGCTGGCTCTTCTGTTGTCCTTAAGCCTTAAGGATGGCAAAGTGTGCATTTAATAAGCGGCTTTTTGTGGGGGCGGGGCTTTGTCTCAGACCATAAAACAGATGCAGCAGAGGATGCTGGAACTCAGAAAGACTCTCCAAAAGGAACTGGTAAGTGCCCTTCTCCTACCTCGTGCCTGATGAAGCCCGCCCACCTGCACTGATTGCCAGAGGCTTCTGGAAAGCTGGGTGTTGGCTGGTGGGACAGTGGCCCTGCCAGCTTGAACAGCCCTCTGCAAAGTTTCCGTGTGACTTCAGGCATGAGCCGTCCTTCCCCGAGCCCCTTGGTGCTCTGAGCAGTCCGTGACGTGTGTGTGCGCGCGCGCGCGTGGCGTGCTGTGGCCTGACCTGGGAGAAATCCCTGCCCCCAGAGGCGGCCTGACCTGGGTGACGGAAATGTCTGAATTTCCCCCCGATGACCTCTGTCCTTCGTCAGCCCTCCTCAGACCCTGGAAGGCACTCCCTTTCCATGGGGGACCCTCTCACACTGTGTGCTGGGCCTGGTAAAGAACAGCCCGAGATCGCGGCGTTTGCCCGGCCAGTCTCCCCAGAGGATTTTCGCACCTGGCTCGGGGCTTCAGCATCTTTCCATTGGGTTTTCAGAAAATCAGACCTGACAGCGAGCTCTTTGAAGTCCGGGACAAGCCTGGCACCGAGATGCCCAGCATGGCTCCCTGTGTCACCAGTAACGCTGACCTGACTGACGCCCGCGAGGTCAACTTTGAATACCTCAAACACGTGGTTTTGAAATTCATGTCCTGTCGAGAATCTGAGGTAAAGGGCTTCTGAGTTGCATTTTGGGTACCGAGTGCCTGGCTCATTTGTCCAGACCTCGCATGGCTTCCCCCAAGTCCATTTCTTTCTTCCTGCCCCATGTTCTGACCTGCTCGCCAGTGCAGGCCCTGACCCACTGACTGCAGCAGGCGGGCGGGGGGCCACGGCGGGGACTGGCTCCCAGGAGGCCGTGGGGTGGGGTGCTGGGTCCAGGGAGCTGAGGCGGCCCCACATTTCTGCGTCTACTGAAAAGCAGGGCAGCTGCTGCGAGGCTGTCCTGGAGATCGCCGGTTCCCGGAGGAAACGATGGAGGGGAGTAGAAGGACGAGTTGTCGTCAGACCTGAGAAAGCACAACTTTGCCCTAAGCAAAGCTGGTGGGAGCAGACCCGGGTCCGCTACGGAGGCCACCCCACCCCACCCCCCGCTCCGCCCCCACCAGGGCCCATGGCAGCAAAGCTTCCTTTGTTTCAGGCTTTTCACCTTATAAAAGCTGTGTCGGTGTTGCTGAACTTCTCAGAAGAGGAAGAGCACATGCTCAGAGAGACCCTGGAGTATAAGGTAGGTCGCTGGCCTGCCACGGGCTCGTGGAAGCTGGGCTCAGCAGCCACGGCTCCGCCGACGCGCTCCGGGCAGTCCTGGGCATTTTCACCGACGTCACTGACGTCCACGGCCCCGGGTCTGGCCTGGCATCCACACTTTTAAAAAAATACAAATATTCAGAAAGTACCTACCAAGGGGATAGAACAAAAAAACATTTCAAGGCAGAATTACCTTCGTTCCACCACCTGGTTCTGGTCAACTCTGTGTTCTCCAGCTCCCCTCGCGTCCTTCGAACGGGATCCGGGCCCCGCAGACCGGCTGCCGCGAGCAACGCCTTCGCCGCGAGCTCAGGGCAGGCATCACGAGCTGTGGGGGGGCCACAGGGGTGGCTCAGGACTGGGGTGGGGGGCCTTCGGCTTCCTCTGCACCTGACGCTGATGCTCATCTCAGGAGGCTTTTCTGTTTCAAACACAGATGTCGTGGTTCGGGTCTAAGCCAGCCCCCAAGGGCAGCATCCGGCCCTCCATCTCCAACCCTCGGATACCCTGGTCCTAGATGGAAGTACCGACAGGCGGAGCGCCACGTGATGACACTTTTTCTGTGAAAAGAACACTGACACACCAGTCTGGGTGGGTTTTTAATCACTGTAACTGCAGTATTTTGTACAAGCGTCAAAACATTGTTTACAAGACTTAAGGCCCCCTTCCCGACAGACTGACCTGAGCCTCAGGAGATGGCTGATCCAGTGTCCTTGTGCTCACCAAACGGGAGGGTCCTGGCACTACCCACATTTCCATAGTGCTGCTAAAATCCCAGCTCTGGCCGGCGCCCATCCACACCTGAACCCTCCGAGCGCCTGTGTTTGCGCTTGAGGCTGAGCCGGCTGCCTCTGGCCGGCAGGAGGCCCACCCCACCCCGCAGTGACGACACCGGGCGGGAAGGCAGCCCTTCGGAGTGGTGCCCCTCAGGCCCGACCCACCTGCTTCGGCCGCGCACAGCCAGCTCGCTGGGCGGGGCTTTCCGGGTTAGCATGTTTGGGTTTCAGATGAGCTAGAAGAGGCTTTTTAACCCTTCCTCTCAAGAAAACATTCTCTCACCTTGTTTCTCAGACCACCCAGAGCTTTGGATGTGCACATCTTTAAGGTACTCCGGGGCTAGTGTGGGTTCTGGAGTGTGCAACCTTCTGACGGTGTCTCAGTTTACTGAAGAAAACTATCAAATATATAAAAAAGATCCTTAGTACCAAATACACTCAATTGCCTTTTTAATGAATGTACTTGTCTTGGATAGGTTGCTGGTAAACCATTTTAAAGTATTTTTTATAGCTAAAGTTCTTCGCTATTATAAACATGTCTCTGTATTATAAAATCCATTTAACTGGTGTTCTTAAAGGTAAATCAGAGCATCAAGAGGAAGCTGTCTCTAAGATTGGGATGCCTTTCCCTTTTTTAATTTCTCTAGCGTCCTGTGGTCTTTGCTTCCCTCTGAAGCAGTGGTGGTATTTCATTTGCTTTGCTCCTAATTCCGTGATGTAAGACTGAGCAAATGCTAATCACCCATCTGCTCCACTCAGGGGAAGCAGCCCGGGTCCCTCCCGCATCCTTGACCGAAACACCGAGGTCTGCCTGTCTGTGGAGCCATCCACCTCTCCGCCCAGCCCTGCCCCTACCCCTGCGTATTTAAGCTGACACTACATTCAGATACGGCCTCCAGACAGTGCCCCTGCCGGCCACAGTGCGTGACAGCATGCCGATGGCTCCAGTAGGGACCCGGGAAAACTTGTTCTCTTATTAAAGGAAAGGGGACCATGCTTGCCTGGATGATCCACAGTATGGACTCCAAAGAGACTGTTAATTGATTTCGTTTAACGCAAGTTACACTGGTTAAATAAAAAGCTGAGTTAATAAGAGGATCTCCTAAATTTATTTTCAGTTAGCCAATGATGTAGTTATGTCTCTCAAAAATGCATAGGGTTAAAATATGTAAAATATATATTTCTCACAGGAAAACAAGGATTTGCAGAGTTAATGTACTACATTCCCACAGACCTGGAGTACCAGGCAAGGGCCACATCACCGTCCTCCCAGCTAGGCGCTCTGCCCCCCGCACCTCCCCCCCGCCCCCCCCGCAGTGCAACCCAGTCTCGTTACCTACCTCCTCCCATGGCTCCTCCTTTTAAAATATTATTTTCTATTTATCTGGTGGGGACACAAGACAGGAATTGCTTCTGTAATTGTGGTGAATAAGAGGTAGCTTTTCCAGCTGTTCCAAGAGAGTCCCCACGTCACGTGGCTCAGGGCTTGCCAGCAGCAGCTCCAAGGGCGACAGCACAGGGGGACCCCAGGCAGTCTGACTCTGCTGTGGCCTCTCCCCGCCCACAGCACCCCCCCCCCCCAGCTCTCACTCAGCCTGGACTTGCTTAGGGAGGATTCATTCTACACAGGCTTTCCTCCTGCATGTCGAATTTTCTTCAGCTTTGAGAGGAAGAGTGGAGTAAACATTCTAAGTGATTTAATGCACTTTTACTTGTATAAAACGTTCTGTGATAGAGACAGTATGTATAGCCCTTTAT
This sequence comes from Spilogale gracilis, assembly GCA_004023965.1. Lineage (NCBI taxonomy): Eukaryota > Metazoa > Chordata > Mammalia > Carnivora > Mephitidae > Spilogale > Spilogale gracilis. Next base: position 13,563 of record PITA01011943.1, read on the forward strand.
ATGAGCATTGGATTTGGATCTCTCTCCATGTTGTAAATAGGAATTGTATTATCTAAGACTGCTGTAGAAAATTCATTTGTGGTGTCATTTTTTGATTAAAGCTCTTTAATCCAGATGCAACTACAGTGGGTTTTACTTGATAGCCTGCTATATCAGTATTTGGCTAAGGAAATTTAGTACTTTGTGTCTCGTATTTAATGCTCTGAGGCAAACTTCATGGACTACAGAACAGACCTTCCAGTAGGGTGGCATGCTCAGAGAGCATGGAAGTTCTGTGTTTATGTTCCCAGGTGCATCTCTTGCATCTGGCTATTCCTGAGTCTATCCTTTTATTAAACCTTTAAGTATAAAAAGGGGAGCGAAGGGAGATGGCTATAGCACATTTGTCTTTCAGGAAGCACTGGCCCCCCGATTTGGGTAAATATGTAATTTAATGAAGCCAGCAGCGCAGTCCTACCTTCCAGGAATGGTAGACGTTCTGCAGAAGAATTCGAAAGATTGTGTCACTTTGTGACACCTCTCCAAGAACCACATCAATGGGGTCCTTTAACAGAATGCAGACTACACTTCCATGTGCTAAAAGGTTAGAAAAACATCTTGCTCTTCAAAGCTGGCTGCTAGTGATTATGGGAACAAAATGTTCCATTTGTATCTAGAGGCTGATGGTACCTGTTTCTGGCTTTTAATCCTTTAAAAAAAACTTGTCAGCATTTCAGTAAAGGTGTTGCTGCCACACAGCCCGGCCAGCATCAGGTGACGGTGAGCAGGCCCTTCTGGGGTGCACCCCAAAGATTTCAAGTGTAGTCACACAAAGACTTTAAAAGCCTAGATCAATTATTGAATGTTTGGTACTTTATTAAATAAGCTTCAAAATTACATACAAATCAAAGGAGCAAAACCAATAAATAGTTGTCCGGCAAACTCTCCACAGCAGCCTGCAGCACAAAGCCCAGGCCAGAGGTACTACGGCAGCAAGAGGCCCGGATGCCAGGCTCACTCCCTGGGACCGCCTCGGCGGGGATACGCCCACTCCCACATCAGTTTCTCATTCATTGCCATCCCGTTCTATACTCACTTTACATGAAACACACCGCAAAGTACATACTAATAAGCCAAGAGCTTTATTGATGCAGCAGGCACTTTACAATGAATCCAAGAGAGCCCATCTTCTCTGGGAAGACGGGATGTCTGTACAAACGCTCGAAGTTTTACTACTTCAAGAAAACAAGCTCTCCCTTTGACCACAGCCCTTGGATCTGCACCTGCCCAGATCGTCCCTCCCCCACGTGAAACAGGCAGAGCACACAGGGATACCTGACCAATGCTGGCCAGCCACGCTGGTAGACAGTTACAACGTCAGTTCCGCGTTACTCGTGGACAAAGGCATAGACTACCAGATCCTGCAAAGGATTTAGGAAACAGACGAGTTCTCCCTCCACCTTGAAAATAAAATACACTTCAGCGGATGCATGTCCTGAAATAGTTTAGTTGGGAGTTCTTACAGAGATGGTCCATTGTCAATCCCTTCTTCATCAGCCTGTGCATCCAAAATTCTTCTCAAGGTAACATGAGTTCATTTGTTTTTCTTAAACAGTCTTTCTTGCTGTAAGAACTCTTATAATGGAGCCTAGTCCTCCTACTGCTAATGCCTGTGGGGGCAGGAAAAGGAAAGGAGTCAAATGAGGCCCGGCTGGCCCAGGGGGAGCCTGGCTTGCCAGGGACATGGGACCCATCACAGCTGCCTCCCCGAGCCCTCCTTAGAAATGCCAATGAGGGGCGCCTGGGTGGTTCAGACGGTTAAGCATCTGCCTTCTGCTCAGGTCATGATCTCCAGGTCCTGGGATCGAGCCCTATATTGGGCTCCCTGCTCAGTAGGTAGTTTGCTTCTCTCTCTCTCCCTCTGCCTTTTCCCCTGCTTGTGCTCTCTCAAAAAAAAAAAAAACAAAAACAAAAACCACACACAAAAGCCAACGGGGCTCAGCACCAAGTCGCCTTAAAGGGACCAAAGGTCCTGGCCTCCACGCCAAGCAGAGGGCTTGCTCAGTCCCCGAGTAGCACGGCCACCCCCCTCCCCAAGCCCTGTTCACCTGGCTGAGCAGCCACAGCGTGCCCAGCAACAGGCCCAAAGGCCACTAGAGCCCAGCACTGAGGCTGCCCGAGTGGCCGACCTGTCCAAACTCAACCAAGCCTTTGGGGAAGGACATGGTGTCAGTAGTAGCCTGCCCTCCAATAATGACGAGAAAGCTTCCCACAGCTCTACAAGGACGCTGGCTAGATGAAATGCCTTGCTCTTGCAATGACCTGAGCAGAGGACAGGCGCGGTTCTTCATGTTTCTGGTGGCTGGAAGCACGATGCAGTGAACATGCAGGCTCCTGCCACTGCCCGCTCTGGCCTCCTGAGGCTGAGGCCGAGCAGGAAGCCCTGAGAGTTACGGCCTGCATTCCTGAGACACCCCTCCCCGCCCCCCCACCGCACCCACCACCTTCACCAATGCAAAGCAGCTGCCTCCCTCCCACCTGGGACTCCCTGTCTGTCTCACCACGCCAAGTCACCTGTCCCCAGGACATGCCTCGCACAAATCCGCAGCTAAAGCAACTGCAACTCCCAGAACCAGTGAACCCCTACCAGGTGCTTCCACACGAGAAGCAACCAGCCGTCCTAGGTTGTTTAGGTGTGGCCTCTTACTCCTGAATGCCTATCAGACTGTCCTGTGTTTATCTCGGAAACCCTGGCCTGCCTCCATGAACCCTGGCGCAGGGGGCCAGCTGGTGGGCCAGCTGGTGGGCCGCCTGTGTGGGCAGTGTGTTCACGTACCTTTTCATGCCACTGGAGTAACACTGCGCTGCTGTTTTCTGTGGGTTTCTCAAAGCCTTTATAAATGTACTTCATTAGCAAGTCAATGCCATTTCTGTCCAGCGACTGCACAGCCTGCTCAATTTCACTGCTCTTAAAGTTTGTAAGCACTTTCAGCACCACACCCTGGGCTCGTTCCTACAAAGGAGAAAGGGAGTGATGCCCAGAGCCAAAACCCAGGCACATCCACGTCCTCCAACACCCGCACAGAAATGCCAAACCAAGTGGTCAGAACTCTTAGAAACACTGCCCCATTTCTCATTTGTCTGGGACCGTTACGAAGTAAGTGGTCTGTAAGTTATTCCACTTCTTTGGGGGAGAGTAAGTGGTTTACGGGAGAGAAGCATCACTGCTTTTGAAGACACATGCAAGGCTCTGACTCCCCAAGATCCCAACAGTGGAGATCTATGTCCTTAACAGGTCTAAGAAAAGCTGCAGCTCCCCTCTGCACTCGGCGCGGGAAGAGGGCCTTTCCCTCCTCCTGAGGCGCAGCCACTGCTTACAGCTAGGTGTGGTCGCAGGATGGCAAAACCCCAGCTTCAGAGACCCCTTTCCGTGGAGCTCATTTTAGACAGCTTCTAAAAAGCTGTGATGCAATAAAGCATAATCGTATCTTCTCACCTTGTTTTTAAAAGGCAAGAAATCTTAAAAGCACTGGAAGTCCTTATGCAAAGAAAGCCTATTCAATAACCTTGAAAGCAGGAACATTGCTGAGTCCCATGCGGCAAGCTAATTTATAGTTTTGCTAAGCAGCAAGGGCTGGGCCGACTTCTCGCCCCACGAGGCCCTGGGGAGGCGTGACTGTTTCTCTGGGGAGCTTTTACTAGAAACCCGGACAGCCCTGACGGCAGGAGGGCCGGGAGGCCGCCATGGAAGCACAGCCCGGCGCCAACTCACTCCCTCAGGAGAGCCTCGCCGAGGCGGACACAAAACAGACGCTGTGTGGAGCCCCAGGGAGCGCTCACTCAGCCGGGGACACAGACCATCCCGGCCCCCGGCCCGGCAGCACCCCCTTTACCTTCACAGCCTGATTCTTGGTGTTGACGGGAGAGTTCCGCAAGGCTGCGTGGAAGGCCCGAAGCATGTCCCCTGTGCAGCACGACCCGTTAAGGAGGGCTCGGCTCAAGCATGTCCACACTTTGCTTATTCTTAATGAACTCATTGCAAAAACAGCTCGCAAGAGAAGAGTCAAATGACAGCCACGTGCCCCCTCCCCTGCGCCCCATTGCGGGTTTCAGGTGTGGCCAGAGCCCGTTCTGAGAGCGGCCTGTAGCTCTCCCGAGCCACGCCGAGAGTAGAGGGCACCTCTGCCAACTGCACAAGGCCTCTCCTTCTGCCGCCTCTGAAACACGTTTGGACACGCCTTCCCTCCCACGCTGGAAGGCAGAAGCAGAGCAAGTGACCTCTCGGGCTGACCTGCAACAGAGACTGACTGAGCCCACCTGCACCGGCTCGGTACTGGGCACCAGGGCTGCTCTGCTGGCTCTGCACAGTGGTCATGCCAGGCTGGCCGGCTCACCTCATTCTCAAAAGGGAAGGACAAAGGCACAGACGGAGGTCTCCTAACACTCCCAACACTAATCCAATGTTTTATCCATTCAATTGCTAAAGAAATTAAGATGTGCTAAAACTGATATCTTCCAAGACCCACCCAGGTATGTGACATCCCAACTGCTACTGGAAGGGAAATCTACTAATCTAAAAGCTTTTCCCCAAAACATGAGCCGATCCTCCCCACTCCGTTCAACCTTAGTTGCAATCCTGATGCGTTACTTGTTGAGGTCTGAATACACAGCACTCAAAAGAAAATGATAATCTGGGTTAGGTCCCCAAAGGTGACACCTATTTTAAACTGAATTACATCAGCCAACTTTCACTTCCTCATCTGAAACACTGGCTTCAGCCAAAAAGCTTCAAAAATAGAACAAGGAATGGCTTCTGCCCAATCAGGTCTCTACTCCTGTCTCTACCTACGTGTGAACAGAGCCTCCAGAGCAGAGCCCCGACCCGTTTTCCCTCCTGTGGGCTCCATTCTGACGGTGCTGGGCCCACGTCACGCAGGGCCCACTCCTGCTGAGCTCCCCATCCCCTGCTGGGCCCCGATCCACCTTCCACAATGGAGAGGCAGGCCACCCCCTGTATCAGCTGGCTTGGGAATCCCTTCTTAGCCAGGCAAGGGCCGGTCTGGTATCAGCCACTGAGAACCTCTAGCTCGGCACTGTTTTCTGATTTGGAGTCCCAGAGCAATACACAGGGTCTCGGCAGCTTAGAAGGAAAGGAGGCCGGCTCTCTTCATGACCCAGCATGGCTGGCAAACAAAATCACTGGAGGGATGGATGGGGAAGGGCAGGGTCACCAGTCCACGGAGGCAAGAAGTCACTGCTTTAGTAGTTTGGCAGTGCCAACCTACCAAGCATTCGCCATAGGTGTTGATGATACAGGGCCTCTAGCAGCTTGGGAGAACTGGGCAGCAGGGAGTGCACAGCACGCATCAAGCTGGGCTCCGCGCTCAGCTTACAGAACACGCTGTGGAGGCTGGGGACCGCTGCCCCCCATCTCTAGACCAGGGTTTCTCAACCACAGCACTAGTCACGGCTGAGACCACATGGCGCGTGTAAAGTCTGTCCTGTGCACAGCACAGTACTGGCCTGGCCTGCACCCACAAGACCCCAGCAGTGCTCACGGTGGGACAATCAAAATGTCGCCAAACAATGCCCAATTGCTTCAGGGTAAGAGTGCAAAATTGTTCAAAACCACTGCTTTGGACAGATCCCTGTTCCTGAGGACCAGAAGGTTCTTGAGTGAGAAAGAAAAGGAACAGATATTTTAAACTCCCTGTGGGCGCCTGGGTGGCTCAGTTGGTTAAGCGACTGCCTTTGGCTCAGGTCATGATCCCAGAGACCCGGGATCGAGTCCCGCATCAGGCTCCCTGCCCGGCGGGAAGCCTGCTTCTCCCTCTCTCACTCCCCCTGCTTGTGTTCCCTCTCTGGCTGTGTTTCTCTCTGTCAAATAAATAAAATCTTTAATAAAATAAAAAAAAAAGTTAAACTCCCTACAAGGTCTCAGCTCCTGTGCCAGGTGCTTTCACATGTCACCTCAATACAGCTAACAACGTTCTGGGGCAAGAATCATTCTCACTTGAAAGGCAATGAATTTGAGGCTCAGAGAAGAAAAATGACTTACCCAAACTCAAAAAGCTAAGCTGTCCAGCTGGCATTTAAACCCAAGTATGGGGCACCTGGATGGCTCAGTGAGTTAAAGCCTCTGCCTTCGGCTCGGGTCATGATCCCAGGGTCCTGGGATCGAGGCCCGCATCGGGCTCTCTGCTCGGCAGGGAGCCTGCTTCCTCCTCTCTCTCTGTCTCTCTGCCTACTTGTGATCTGTGTCAAATAAATAAAATCTTAAAAAAAAAAAAAAAAAACACCAAGAAAACCCAAGTATGCCCAACTCCAAAGCTAAACTCTTCTCTACAACCCCCCACTGTCGTTTTACCCAACGACCCAAACTACATGTCCAGAACACTCGCCATGTGCCCAGCACTGCAAAGCCTCTGCAACATGGTTGTGATGCTCCCACGGAACCCGCGAGGCCAGCATACTTCCCCTCCTGTTCACAGAAGAGGATGCTAAGGTTCAGACAGTATAAGGTCACACAATTATAGCACGATAGAGTTAGGTCTGCATGGATACATGGCCCATGTTCTAGTTCATCTGATTTCCTACTATGACTCAATCCCCTATACAGCAGTAAGACAGGTCTCCTCCCTACAATCCCTACTCCAATCAATCTCTATCCCTAATCCTCTGGCCTCTAAGACTCCTACAAGCCTGTTCTATAGTTGAAATTGAATGATCTAAGTCCAATACCTGGCACACGGTAGGGACTCAATAAATACCAGTTCCTTCCCTCTGCCTCCCTGGGCTCCCCATGTGCCAAGGATTCCTTGTTGCTAACCTCCCTTTCCCCAAACCCAAGAGGTGGATGGTCTACAGTAACAAGATTTCTGACACTGTCTCTAGTGGAGAAACTGCCAACTTGATGCGCTAAACCTCAGCCTCCAAGCAGCCTGAAGGAACCTATCACTAGTCAGGGGCTGTACCAAGAGATGACCTTCAACAAGTCCCTGTGGCACCAGGACCAAGAGAGCAGATAACCAGACTCTGTTCTCCCCATCTAGGGATGGTCCTGGGCCACAGGCCCGACCCTGGAGCCTTTTCAGTACTGCCTGCCCATAAGCCCCGTCCTGCACCAGACTGCAGAACCAATCTTCCCTCATAAGGGTCCCTTCTCATGACCCCATTTCATCAATGGGGTAAGCAGGGTGATCCTGATGGGGCAGGAAATACAAGTTTGAGTCCCCACCTTTGAAATCACATTCCTATTCAAACAAAGTCTGGTTTTTGTTTGAAAGGCACACTGGAGGAACACTGTAGGACTCCTCCCTAAGGTAGTCCATGGGCCTGCCTTCCCAGGGTGAGTCAACTGATTAAACACCCAGAACCTCATTTATATACGCATGAGCCTCCAACCCTGTCCAGGCAAGTGCGGGGGAGGGGCAAGCACTTCCTTTGACACCATTTGAATAGAGAAAAATCCTTCCTGTGAGAATAAGTCAGTTTCCTGTGCTCAAACTGCTAAGGGACCAAGCAGGCTGTGACAACCACCTCTATTTTTAATCTTGTTTTCTAAATGCTTGCTTTATGTGGCCACAAGAATAGTCATTTCCAGTCATGAGGTTCTACTTTTACATTTCACTTGATGCTGTCTGGCTTTTCTTAGCTCTCAACTACCAGTTTTTCCCTGCTTCCTGAACAAGAAAGCTAATTCGGGGAGGGAGCCAAAACTCACTTCTTGAACGTGGCTGAGACCATCAAGGTCCACAGCCCAGGGTGTTCAGAGGAAACTGAGAACAGGTGAAAAGAGTGGCATTAAGCTGGAGGGTCAGATTGATTCTGGGGTGGGAGGTGCAAAATGTCTCACCTCAGGGCTGGACTAAGCCTCCAGCCTTGGCTCCTCCTTGGTTCCTTTCCACCCCTCAGCCATCCACCCGCCGACCTTCGTCTAGTGCTGCAAGCCAGCCCAAGAGGACTGTGCCCGGAAGCCGTCTAGGCCGCTCAATTACTCAGCGGGGCTCACCTCGGCCCCTCCTGCCCATCTAGCTCCAGAATGGCCCCATTTCCTGCAAAGGAGGATGGAGTGATGGAGAGCCGAAGGAACAGTCAGTCTAAGGGGATAAGCCAGAGGGAGAGAAAAGAGAAAAGGCCTTGCGGAGGAGTGAGGGGCCTGAGGGGCTGCAAGAGCGTCGGGAGTGCCTCTGGGGTTGGCGAGCCGGCGGGTCCACCAGGGGCTAGGGGCCGCGCTGCTGAGGGAGGATCCGAGGGCCGGAGGCCGGGACGAGGGGAGCTCGGGATGAGGGAAGCACGGGACAAGGGGAGTGGGAAGACCGGGTCAGAGGGAAAGGGGGGATACCCGCAGTAAGGGAACCTGGCTCGAGGGGGACCGGATCGGAAGGGACTTGGGAAACGGACCTCAGGGACCCGGGGGTGAGAGGAGTAGGAAGGCCGGCCTCAGAGGTGCCCGGGCAGCCACGCTGGGTAAGGATATTGCCGCAGAAGGCCGTCCACCTCGCTAGGGTCCGGGCCTGGCTCGCCCGCCGCCGCCGCCGCCTCCTCCTGCTCGTCCACGAATTTGTTCTCGTCAAACTCGTCGATGTCCACCCGACGGAAGCGCGAGGACAGCGTGTTCCGGGCCATGGCGGGGACTCGGCGCCCGCTCAGCCGGCTCCGCTCCGGGTCCGACCTCGACTCTACCCAGCTCTGCACCGGCTCAGGCTCGGGGGCGGGAAGCGGCCGCCCGGCACCTCCTCCACCTCCTCCGCGCGCAGACGCCGCCGCCCGCCCACTTCCGGGCCACGCCGGAACCGGAAGTGCTGTATGTGGGAGGGGCGGGCCTGGGGGTGTGGCTGGAGGCGCCGGAGAACCGCCTGATAGTCACCCTGGCAGTTCCCCGCCGGATTCTCATCTTGGGGGAACCTCACTCTTGCCGTCTGAAGAGCTGGCACCCCGTCCCCGCGCAGGCCCAGCATCGTGGGCATCATAACCGCTCGGCTTCCTTCGCGAATCCGAGGAGCTCCTGGCCCTGGAAGGGGCCTGCGCGGACACAGCTGTGGACGCGGGGGGTCATTGCCTAGACTGAGGGTGTACGGGCCCCCAGAAGAAGGCTCCCGGCTCTGCTTGTCGAGTGCTGGGCAGACTTCTTTGAGGAAAAAAACCTTCGAGCTGAGGTCTGACTACTTATACCTCTAGGAGTGACGAGGGGTTACGGGACCTTAATTCTTGGATCTTAGGAACCTTAAACGCCACCGCAGAGCTTGGAGGAAGTTGCCTCTGCCCTGTACACAGTGACTCTATTGTTAACGGACTGGGAGACTTTAAAGACGTTTAAAGTGTATCCAAAGTGCTTACAAGACAAAATATTTGGCCCTGGCCCGCGAGTGTAGTGGTCACCTGGGCCTGGTGGGTAGGGAGCAGGGAGCGGAAGATGACCCTGTGATCACCATCCTGACGGGAAGGGCGAGGTCTTTGGGGACTGAAAAGTCAGTCCTGGCTGGAGACGCATATCCCCAGAGTATGAGATGGGGAGAGATGAAAGTGGGGGAACTAAGGGCAGAGTCAAGGAGAACTCCTGTATCAGAATTGAGTACCTGGGCAGTTGCTTGAGGGATTCTGTTAATAAGCCTTAACCTTAAATTAAACTGGGTCTTTGTTTTCATATAATTGGGCTTTTTTTTTTCCTTAGATTTTCTTTTTAAGTAATCTCTACCCCCCAAGGTGGGGCTGAATCTTACAACCCCAGGATCAAGAGTCACTTGGTCTACTGACAGAGCCAGCCAGGTGCCTCTGTTTGTACTTTGGCCTTTAATAAAGACCAGTAGTTACTGAAATGTGACTCGTTTTTTTTATTGTCTCAAATACTTCTCACTGAATTGTGTCTACAGATACAAAAGTTATTGCCAGATTATGATGCTACCTAATCTTGGGTGCTAAAGATACAGACTCTTAGCTGGGAAGTAGGTGCTGAATAAAAGTCTCAGGAGTCCTGGAAACAAAGCCCACCCACCTGCCTTTCAGCTCCATTTCCTGAAAGAAATCTTTGTGACCCAGGCAAATTCACATCCCCAGAACTTCCTGGTCAGAAGGAACTTTAGGGCGCCTGGGTGGCTCAGTGGGTTAAAGCCTCTGCCTTCCGCTCAGGTCATGATCTCAGGGTCCTGGGATGGAGGCCGGCATCAGGCTCTCTGCTCAGCAGGGAGCCTGCTTCCTCCTATCTCTCTGCCTGCCTCTCTGCCTACTTGTGATCTCTCTCTCTCTGTCAAATAAATAAATAAAATCTTTTTTAAAAAAAGGAACTTTAAACCAGAAATGCCAGGGTGCCTGGGTGGCTCAGTCAGTTAAGCAGCTGCCTTTGGCCCAGGGTCTTGGGATCGAGTCCCACATCAGGCTCCCTGCTCGGTGGAGAGCCTGCTTCTTTCTCTCCCTTTGCTTGCCGCTCTGCCTACTTGAGCTGTCTATCTCTCTGTCAAATAAATAAAATCTTTAAATAAATAAACCAGAAATGCTCATTTTACAAGTAAGGAAATAGCCTGTCCTGGTGAAACAATGATGGCCCTGTTTATGACTGTGGATCTCCCAGCCATGTAGGCAGAATTTTAAAAGTCTATGTCTGGGATGACTGCATGCGGAGGGTAATAAAACCACACAGTGCCTGGCAGTACTTTACATAAAATGGTCAAGAGAGAGATCCATGAGGAGGTAACACGGATCAGGGACCTGAAAGAAGTTTAGGAGAGAGCCAAGCAAAGGTCCAGAGATTGGGCCCAACTGGTATATTCCAGAAACAGAAACAGGTCATACTGGAGTGCAAGAATGAGAAGAGATGAGATGGAAGTAGGGGGTAAAAGGGGTACTCTAAGGTTTTGTAGGCTGGAGAAGGATGTGGTCTACCTCATGAGACAACACTGGAAATTCTGGGCAGGGACATGAGCTGACTTAAGTTTGAAAAGGGTCCCTTTAACAACTGTCTTGAGAATACATAGGAATAAGAGCCAATAGTAGAGAAGCAATTTAAAAGGTAACACCAGGGATGCCTGGGGGGCTCAGTTGGCTAAGCAGCTGCCTTCTGCTCAGGTCATGATGCCAGGGTCCTGGGATCAGCGGGGAGCCTGATTCTCCCTCTGCCATCTGCTCCCCCTGCTTCTACTCTCTCTCTCTCTCTCTGACAAAATCTTAAAGAAATAAATAAATGAATAAAAGGTGACACTCACAGTCTGGGTGACAGGCAATGGTAGCTTAGGCCAGGCAGTTGCCATTAAGAGTGGCGGGAAGATGTTGAGTGATTTTGAAACTAGGAGCTGCAGAATGGTGTGTTGGATGTGGCCCTGTGAGAGAAACGGGAGTCACAGATAACTTCCAAGTTCAGAAAGATGTCCACAATCATTAGCTCTAGAAGAACTATAAACCTTTGGAAAATATGACAGCAAAGTCCCTGTGCACAATCCAACTTCCTTTTAAGACTAATCCATGCCAGGATTGCCCTTTGTTTATCCTCTCTTCCCCATACCCATCCACTCCTTATAAGCCTCCTCACCATGATCTGTGGCAAGGATCATTAATTCATTCATCCAATAATCATCCATGTGTCAGGCCTGGAGACTAGATAAAGTAAATCAGATGTCAGCCATGGTTCTACGAGGGAATTTCCAAGCTGGCTGTGGAGACAGACACATAAACATTTAACTGAGGATATTTGGGGCTAAATAGAGGATTGCATGGAAATCTTGGGACATGGGGCACTTGGCTGGCTCAGATGGAAGAGCCCTACTCTTGATCTCAGTATCATGAGTTTGAGCCCCGTGATAGATGCAGAGATTACGAAAAATAAATAAACAACTACAAAAGAAAAACAAAGTTTGGTACAAAAGGGAGGTAGTATCCCAACTCAGTCCAATGGGCTAAGGCCCATTAATAGAACCCCATAAAGGAATGGAAGAGGCTTCCTTGTATTTGACAACAACTGGGGGGGGCAACCTGGCTTTAACTAGTGCTCTAAGAGGTGTTGGTCCATCTTTGTTAACCCCAATGGAGTGACATAGAGTGATTCGTGCTTGCTGGTTGAGGGAACAACGAAACTGCCCAGTCAGAAAGCCTGCGCAGCTTCCCTGTTCTATGAATTCTCCTTTAACTTTTAGGGCCCAGCTCAAGTGTTCATTACCACTGGGTACATTAATACCAATGATATTTTGAGTGACTGTTTTACATTACATCTTGTGCTAAGAGCTTTTCATGGTCCTAATCCTCAAAAATACCCATTTCACACGTGAGAAAAACAGACTCAGAGAGGGGAAGGGATCCCTCAAGAGTCTCAACGAGCACTAGGCAACAGAGCAAGAATTTGAAACCGGAACAGATTCACTAAAAAAAAGGGCTCTGAATGCTCTTTCCCCTGCCACATGCTGCCTCCACTAGAACTCCACTAGAATGGAGTTGGGAGTATAGCTGTCTGATCCTGCCTCTCCCCGCCCACTTCGGATTTTAAATTCTTCCAAGGTAGAAACAGTGTTAATTCATCTCTGAAAATCCTCAACCCTCATGCCCTCCACCCCAAGGACACTGGCGCCCAGCTCAGAGCAACGACGGGGCATCCTGCAAGGTCTACCGAATGAATGAATGAATGAACGAGTGAAGACGGGACGAATTCGAGTCCTCACTGTGCTATCTCCAGTAAGCTGCCGGTCACCCCGGGCCTCGGTTTTCCCAGGTACTCTGCTCAGGAGATGAGGAAGACCAGAGCGATCGCAGATGCAGATGCTCCTCCAGGCCGGGCTACACTAGCTGTACTGACGCGCTCCGCGAGGCGAGGGGGTGGGGACTTGGGGCGGAGCTAAAGCTCCTTGGCTGCGGGGCCATTGGCCGCGCCCGTGCGCCACCCGGCAGTAGTTGTGGAGGTCAGCCCCGCCCCCTCTCTCTCTTCCTCGGCCTCTTTCCGGCGGCAGTGGCAACGGATAGTGCAAGACATGGTGAGGGCGGTGGAATCGGGTGCCATCCGCGCGCTGTAGGGCTCGGGGCTTGGGGTGGGGAGCTCGAGGTGAGCACTGGGGTCCCATCTGCCAGCCGGGCTTGTGAAGCGCGGTGCGCAGTGGCCTCGCGCCGCTACCGCCGGTCTCCCGCTCTCTCCCTTTGCTGGCTGGGCCCGGAGTGCTGAGCCCGCGCTGCCGGCCCCTCCGTGTTCCCGTCTGTGGAATGGGGGTAGCGGCTCAGCCTCGCGGCAGACCTGGGCGAGGGCGAGGGCAGGCCCGGCGGGGCCTCGGTTACCCTGCCCAAGGCACGGCCTAGACGAGGGAAGCTGGGCCCCCAGCGTGCCCTCTTGGGGCTGGCCAGGCCGGGAAGGATGGCCGCTGGTGGGGAGGCGGCCCTGCCGGGTGTTTGAGCCGCACCTGTACTTGCGCTCAGGCCAAGATTAAGGCTCGAGACCTTCGCGGCAAGAAGAAGGAGGAGCTGCTTAAACAGCTGGAGGACCTGAAGGTGGAGCTGTCCCAGCTGCGCGTCGCCAAAGTGACGGGCGGCGCGGCTTCCAAGCTCTCCAAGATGTGAGTGAGGGGCCGCCGAACCCTGGTTCCCCGGGTGTGGGGTACACCCGTGCATCGGAAGCATGTATGGGTTTTCGAAGTTGGCTAAAGGCAGGGTTGGATTAAGTGATCATTGAACGGACCCGTGGGTTGGAATGTCATGCACGTCCTACTGGCCTCTTCTCCAAGCTCCCCTCGCTGGCAGCCAGCCACAGGGGACACCTCCTCTCTGCCTTGGACCATTTTGGCCTTGGACCACTTCTGCCTGGAGTGCCCTTGCTCAGCTTCTCTCTGACCTGAGAAAGAACAGGCTGTGCCTCAAGACCCTTTTTCACGCTGTTTTGAAGTCTACCCTTTTTTATCACCTCCCACCAGCACTTGATTTTTTTTCCCTCACTTGGTATATGGGTGCCTTGTGCCCACCCTTCGCTTGAGTTGTAGTTAACTGATGTACATGCACCAAGAATCAGTGCTTGTGAAGGGCCATGGGTTTGGAGTCCACTGAATGGGGCACACGTTGCCACATCGTACCTAACAGGTATGCTGACTCAACACCCAGAGTTTTTGTTCTTTTTCATCTTCCATAAAATTGGTCCCCAACAACCGGCCTCTGGTGCTGGGATGACTTGGGGAACATACAGGTTGCATGTTGAATCCTGGAGACGGTGTTTACCAGCTATTTTACCAAGTGGCCCTCCCTCATCCCCCTATTCAATGTGACTCCCAGCCTGTGCCTGTGTTCCTCCTTTTCCCACATGGCTTTTCTACATTCTCAAACGCCTTGTTTATCCCTCCCAAGTGGCCCCTTCTGTGACTCCTTAATCTGGTAGCCCAGCTTGTGGCATGATTTCCCATAGCTCAGGTCAGCGCTAGTTAGGTCTTCATAGCTCTGAGGCTACATGGCCTGCGAAGAAGATTTTTCCTCATCTACCCTCCATTTCTCAATGAATACTTGACAGCTTCTCAGAAGCCCTTCCCTGTCCCTACTTGTGAGATGCCCACCTCCTAGAGTCTTTGGGACTTAACCCCCAAAACACCTTCCTCCTGGACTGAGTTAGATACCTCTTGGGTGATTAAGGATGAGCTGGTGGGGAATCCCCTTGCTTTAGGACTTTGGGCCAGGTCTTGAATAAGATGCCTGGGTTGGGGAGGGGTGGCAGCATCGTATGTCTTCATCACCCTCACTGATGTCTCTGTTTTGCAGCCGAGTTGTTCGCAAATCCATTGCTCGTGTTCTCACAGTCATCAACCAGACGCAGAAAGAGAACCTCAGGAAATTCTACAAGGTGAGTCTGGTCTGGGGGAGTTAGAATGCTTAGCTGCAGGGAGCAAAAAGTTGCAGTCCTCCCCTGGCCAGAAGGGTAGTATAAAGAGCTTCTGCTGAAGTGTGTGGGACTGGGCTTTCCAGAGCCTTCCCAACTTGTAGGTGGGTTTGCTTCTTAACCAGCGTCTTGCCACTGGCATGGCATGCAGACTGCATTTCCTCATGGCTGCTGTTGTTGGGAAATCAACAGGGTGGTGAGAGTCTGGATGGAGCCTTGGGTTTTGAATTCGTCCTCACCAGCTGAGTGAGTTTGGGCAGTCTGTGAGGATTAACTGTACAAGTTTTCATTGTCTTACTAGCACTATGTCAGTCACTTTCAGGCACTTGGTACTCTCATTTTTCAGATGGGACCTCAAGGTGTAGAGAGGTTAAATTGCCCAGAGTCAGCTACAGTTAATGAAGTGGTTGGGTCAACGTTCTAAACCATGTCTTAGGGAGGTGTGGATTGAGTGCTCCTAGGAGATTTCCACAGGTGTATGACCCCTTGGCCTAGGATCTTTCCCACCATTTTCTGATGTTGTCCTTAATACTGGTGTTGTCAGGGCTTGAGTAGTAAAGCAGAACCAGTGAGATTTTTTATGTGTGTATACACCACCTGATTTGTTACGAAGAATTGGCCTGTGTGATTGTGGAGGCTAGCTGATAAGCCCAAAGTCATTAGGCCTGGCTGTCAGGAAGAGAAGTTCATGGGCAGGCCAGGACTAAGATGACAAAGGTTGAAGCTGCCCTTTTCAGGTGGGATTTCTTGGGGGAGAACCTCTGCCCTGCATTAAAGGCCTTTGAGCTGATAGAAACAAGCCTGCTCAGATTACCTAGGATCTCTCTTAAAGTCAACTGATTAGGGGCTTTGAGTACATCTGTAAAATGGCTTCACATAAACATCTCAGTGTTTGAATAGCTGGAGGCTTTCACCTGTCCGAAAAAAAGCCACAATAGTGGGCCTAGCCTAGCTGCCAAGGGACCCTAGCAGGGACTGTTGGGTGGGGGGTGCCGCCATCCCTGAATGTGTGTACATTTGTGTGTGGGAATGTCTGAGAATTGGGCTTGAAACTCTTTCTGATCAGGTTCTGGGGGGGATCATAAAGGTGGTTGTCAGGAAGAATCGTCTTCCAGTGAGTGCAGCCCCTGCACTGTACCACTCAGGGCAGTAAAGGTGAGGCCTCTGCCCGATAGACTTTGTGCGGTGCTTGAAATGTTCTGTGTGTGCGCCACCCAGTACGGTGACCTGGCCACATATGGCTGTGGTGGCTGGAGGCCTGGGTTTTTAATGTAGACCGCCTGTGTGGCTAGGGTCTCCTCTGGTGGAGGACAGAGCTATGAGGGCTTAGTCAACCTGAAATGGACGATGCCCTGACCTGTGTTGCTGATAACAGGGACGTGGCTGGACAAAAACTCAAGCTTCCAAACCCCCACTTCAGAGCTTACCCTCATCTACACAGCTGGTTTCTGCATTTCCGCAGCTCTCCGCCCTGAGGCTGTTACCCCCACTTAGTTTACCCCTGTCCTGTGCCTCCCCCTCTGAGCTGTTGGCAGTTTCCAGAAAGCACCTGAGCTGCCATCCTTTGGGGCTGTTGTGCATGCTGTTTGTTCCTCCTTGGAACTGGTATTCACTGAGTTGCTTGCTTTCCAGGCTATTGCCAGTCATTAGGTGAAACCTTCTTTATCTCTTTCCTCCTCCCAGTGACGGGCCACTTGTTAGCTGTTCAGTCTTTCCCACCGGATTGGGAGCTCTTGAGCAGGGACCAGATCTGATTCACACTAGGGCAGCTCCCCCAACTGGATCTCAGTCCCCTGCTAGGCTGTGTGTACTCCTCCTCCTCACACTAAGGTCTACAGAGTAACCTCTGCACGCCAGTGGCCTCCTTCACTCACTCCCAGCATCCTGCTCATGCCCCCCAACAGCTCATTTCCAGCTCTAGGGCTTCCTTTGCTGCCACAGTAGCTCCTACACCCTGGAACTCAGACTCCCCCCTGCTATCCCATCACCCAGGGTAAGAAGTACAAGCCTCTGGATCTGCGACCCAAGAAGACACGTGCCATGCGCCGCCGGCTGAACAAGCACGAAGAGAACCTGAAGACCAAGAAGCAGCAGCGGAAGGAGCGGCTCTACCCGCTACGGAAGTACGCGGTCAAAGCCTGAGCACTGGCGTCAATAAAACAGACAAACTGGCGGTGTTGCTTTGTTTTTGTGGGCGTTTCAACTAACGGTGCTGGAGAGGTGGGCTGCTGTGCCCTGGTATGGGGTCGTGACAGTCCTGGCTACGGGGGTCTGGCAGCTGCTCCGTTGTGGTTGGTGTGGGGCCATGATGTGGAAGTGCCCTCGCTGTCCTCTCATGAGTTCGTTCTGCCAGGTCGCACGCACCCCGGGCAGGGAGAGCCGGGCTTGAGATCTGAGAGCTATCTGTGGTGATGTTCTCTCTGAGAGGCTCTGGATGACTTGATCGAGCAGTCGACTTGGTATCTTGCCTGGTCAGCAGCTCCACACACTAAGAGTTTCCCATCTGGGGTGAAGGCACAGGCATGGGCCACATCCAGGATTCCCTGCCAAAAGCATTTCACTTTCAGGATCCATGTTCTACCTGCCCCTGGCCTCCCCTGGAAGGCCTTTTACTACACCCTTGGTTGCTACGCCCACAGGCCTTACATTCAGGGTCTCAATGCATTTTCCTGTGTTGCAGTCCCAGACTTTGACCTGGAAATAAAAATAAGCAGAAGGGTGGGGAGACCTCACCCCACAAGTCCGACATCCTTGAAATCACTTGGGGTGAGTCCTAGCCAACCTCTTAACTTCTTC
>PITA01011943.1:31258-64449 GCA_004023965.1 Spilogale gracilis
CCCGCTCCCTGCTCCCCCGTACACTCTCAAAAAAGGGAGGGGCCCCTGGGTGGCTCAGTTTGTTAAGCATCTGCCTTTGGCTTGGGTCATGATCCTGGGATTGGGCTCCACATGGGCTGCTCAGTGTGGGGAGTCTGCTGCTCCCTCTGCCCTTCCCATTAGCTCGTGTTCTTGTGTGCTGCATGCTGTCAAAATCCCCCCCCCCCAAAAGTTGTTGTCACTAGCATTTGGGCCAGCACAGAATTTAGTGCCCAGCAGTAGGTACAGAAGAGGTTGGCACCTGGGTTCTGCCTGTGGAACCCTTCTATTTAGGGTAAATAGAATTGGACATTTCTAAACTTGGCCCTGCTAAAGGAAGGTGTTGGGATAGGAGTTTACCAGGAGGAGGGGCCTGGTGGGGTGGCCTTACCAAATGGGAGTAGCCAGCGCTGGCCAGTTTTGACCCATCAGGGGAGAAAGCTATGCTCTTCACCCAGGTAACATGGCCCTTGAGCTGAACAAGCAGGTTTCTGGTAGAGGGCTTCCAGATGTGGATAGTCTTATCCCAGGAGCCAGAAGCCTGGACAGCAGACAGCTCTCAGCCCATGGGTCTGGAGCCAGCAGAGGGCCAGCCCGGAACCCAGGGCAACCCAGCTCACCAAGAGGCCAGAAGCTGAGTAGCACAGACAGCTGATGTTACCACTGTGGCCTTCCAGCTCATGGTGGAAGATCCCTGGGGTTCCCGTCCGCAGGTCCCAGATGCAGATAGTGGAGTCCCAGGAGCCAGTGGCCTGCAGACATCTGCCATGAGCACAAACCAGCCAGACTGTGCCACTGAACCATTGTGGTTCCTAGCTGGCCAGACCTCGAAAAAGCAGGCATTCTGAGACCTCAATTTCCCATCTTAAGATGAGGGGACAGGCTCACAGGAGCAGTCACCCTGTCAAGGTCAAATTCTAACCACAGCTCAGCCCCAAGTGGGAAAGTAGGTGTGGGCTCCAGGTTCCTTGAGGTAGGGCCGGGCAGAGGTAGTGTGGCTCACCAGGGAGTCTGAGCTGGGTGCGAAGTCACTGCTCTGGATGGCGTCTTGGTGCCCTCCCAAGTGACGTAGCATCTGGCCGGACTGAAGGAGAGAGCCCTGAGCTTTGGAGGGCAGCCCAGAAGTCTTGTGCCAGGTTCTAGGCCTCAGATGAGCCAGGTCAGGCCCTCCTTGCAGGCTGCCAGGGAACATGACACAGGGTCTGGGGAGACTACCTGGGCCTTGACAGGAGAGGAGGACAGCCCAGGCCAGGTCAACCTCATGGGTCGATGGATTGCTAGCTATGGGCATGGGCACTGGGGAAAATGGAACCACCTTTCTGGGGTCACTGGGGTGTGTCTCCTGGTCCCAGGTCCTGCTCTGGCCATCCTTGCACGCACCTGCACCTCCCAGAGCATCACCCGCTTGTCCCAGCCACCTGATGCCAGCTGCTTTGAGTCAGGGCTGAAGCTGACTGTCTCCACACTCCGCTGGTGACCTGCAGATACCAGGTTGGAGAGGGGGCAAGGTGGAACGGGACACAGCAAGATCTAGAAAGGACCAGGCCTGGCTGCTTGGCTGCCGTCCTAGCCGGCGTACTCACCCTTTAGGACATGCAGACACTTAGCTTCTGCTGCATCCCACAGGCGGATGGTACAGTCACTGGAGGTGGTGGCAAAAAGGCGGCCGTCAGGGGAGAAGCGGCAGAACTTCACGGGGCCTGGGTAAGCAGCCATGGTCAGGGAACAGGGTGCTGCCCTCCGCTTCTGGCCCTTGCTGACCGGCCCCTGCTAATTTCTCCAGCCTGATCACCGACCTTCCTTCTCACTCCCTTCTAACCCTCTCATCCTTCAGCCACTAAGACTTGACCTAGAACACCCCAACCCTAATTTGCCCATTTGTAAAATCAATACCAAAAGCAAATACAGGCACCTCCCAAAAACTTTCCCAGCCCACCCTAGGTTCAGTGTCCCTGTATTAATAACAGTCAATCTGCCCTGTAATTACCAGATTTTTTTCTTGTCTCAGTAATAATTATAGTAGTTACATCTACTGGGTCCTTACTGGGCACTAGGCACTTTATATTGTCTCATCCCATAGGGTAGCAACTATCCCTAGTCTTAATTTTTTTTTTTTAAAGATTTTATTTATTTGACACAGAGAGAGATCACAAGTAGGCAGAGAGAGTGGGGGAAACAGGCTCCCCACTGAGCAGAGAGCCCGATGCGGGCCTCAATCCCAGGACCCTGATATCATGAACTGAGCGGAAGGCAGAGGCTTTAACCCACTGAGCCACCCAGGCGCCCTAGTCTAATTTTTTTTTTAAAGGTTTTATTTGACAGAGCACAAGTAGGCAGAGGGAGAGGGAGAAGCAGGCTCCCCACTGAGCAGAAAGCCTGACAGGGAGCCTGGAATCATGACCTGAGCCAAATGCAGACACTTAACCGACTGAGCCACCCAGGTGCCCCAGCTATCCCTATTCTAAAGAGAAGGAAATAGAGGGTCATGTGACACAACTTATGATCACAGTCAAAAAAATGGTTTAAGGGATGAACCTTGAGGGGCATTGTGCTAAATGAAATAAGTCACAAAAAAGGAATACTCTGATTCCACTTACACAAGGTACTTAGAGTAAATTCATTGAGACAAAGAATGGTGGTTGCCAGGGTCTGGGGCAAGGGAGGAATGGGGAGTTTAATGGATATAGAGTTCACATTTTGCAAGATGAAGAGTCCTGGAGAATAGTTGCATAATGAACATACTTAACACTACTGAACTGTGCATTTAAAAATGGTTAAGACAGTAAATATGAAGGGGTGCCTGGGTGGCTCAGTCTTTTTCTTTTCTTTTCTTTTTTTTTAAGATTTTATTTATTTGACAGAGAGAAACACAGCCAGAGAGGGAACACAAGCAGGGGGAGTGAGACAGGGAGACACCCAGGTGCCCTGGTTCAGTCTTTAAGCATCTGCCTTCAGCTCAGGTCATGATCTCAGAGTCCCAGGATGGAGCTCCACATCAGGCTCCCTGCTCAGTGGGAAGCCTGCTTTTCCCTCTCCTACTCCTCCTGTTTCTGTTCCCTCTTACTCTGTCTCTCTCTGTCAAAAAAATAAATAAAATCTTAAAAAAAAAAAGACCGTATATATGTATATTTTTAAACAAAACAGTAGCAGGATTGGGGCACCTGGCTGGATCAATCAGTAGAGCAGATTGCTCCTGATCTCAGGATCAGGAGTTTGAGCCCCATGTTGGGTGTAGAGACTACTTAAAAAATTAAAAACAGATAAAAACAGTAGGATCTGAGTCCGGGTCTGTTGGTGTCAAAGGCCCCAGGGACCGTGTCCTATGTCCTTTTCCTCCCGCTCCAGCCCTGCCCAGGCTGTCTTGTCCAGATGCCCAGCTCAGATGTCACTGTGATAGGCTCTGCAGAATGCCAGGCAGAACCACAGGCCTCCACATCCACATCCAGCCCAAGGAGCCCCACCTGCATGGCCACTCAGCCTCCACAGCAGCCGCCCGCTCTGGGTCTCCCAGCCATACACACAGCCATCCTCAGACGCTGTCAATAGCCGCTGGCCATCCAGAGAGAAGGCGGAGGAGTTGACCTGGAAGGAGAGCCCAGAAGTAGCTCCAACCTGGGGCAAGAAACACCTGTCTGCTCATCCCTGACTGCAGACTCCAGGAACAGCCCTAAACACTGCCTCAGGAACCCTGGGTGGGAGCTTGTACTTTAGGCTTCCCTCTACAACCAGAGCCCAGAATGCAGGAACCACTCTTGCAGTCCGAGGCAAGAACCTGGAACCCTCTCTGGAACCCTGTGAAGCCTGAGCCTGAAGCTCAGAGCCCTCACTGAAGGAAGAGGCTGGAGCCTTCTCTAGAAGCAGAGCCTGGTGCCCCAGAGCCAAGAGCCAATTCTAGAGCTGGAGCCTAGAACCAGCAGTTCAAGTTCTACTCTAAGCCCTGAGTTCACTTTAAAGCCAAGGTCAAAAGAACACTGGAGCCAGCCAGGAGTTTGAGCCCTGGAGAACCGGAGCTTGGACTCTGTAGCCCATTCTGGAGCTGGTGGCCAGAGAACACAAGGCAGAAACAGGAACCTCTCTAGCTAGACCCAAAGCCTCAGAACCCTCGAGTCCGAAGAGCCCTACTGGACCTCACCTCCCCGCGGTGCTGCCCGAAGAATTTCACTCTCTCCACTGCCAGCGGCCCTGGGGCCCTGCTGTTCATGGGCCCCAGGCCGCCCGGCCAGGTGGGCTCTCTCCTACGCGGGCGCTGGTCCGGCACCGGCCCTCACTTGGGACGGGGTAGAGGGGATGGAGGAAGTTGTGTACACGCGGTCTCCATGGCAATCGGGGCGGGGCGCGCGGCCTTCTCAGAGTCTCTGGGAAGCAAAGAGGACAGGTTGGGAGAGACGGTTCTCAGCTCCTAGCAGGTGGGACCGCAGCGGGCACAATCACCCCAGCTCGTATTAGAGACTTCCATGCCCGGCCACCACTGCGAGCTGGACCTTGGGCAACTACCACCGCGGGGCCAGACGACGCACACGGAGGCCGCTAGAGGGCATGCCAGCCCCACACACCGCGCCTGCCAGACCCGGCGCACTCAGGCAGGCAGTTTGCCCAGGGTTCCCAGACCCCTTTGAGAACAGTTTCCCCACGTGCACGATGGGGTGGTTCGTCCCTGCGCCCCGTGGACTGCAGGCTTGGACCAAGAGCAAGGCCTGGCACATGGGGCAGGTGCCCGGGAGAGCCCATCCTGATGCCAAGACCTCTTTCCTCCTAGAGTACCTGGTACTGAGGCTGAATAGCTTCCAGGAGGGGGCAGGAACCCATACCCAGCTCTGCCCTGCAGAATGTGGAGGGGTCAGAGGTAGTGTGTGTAAAGCACAGGGCATTAGAAAGTGGCGTCACTTGTTAACATCCTGGCATCTGAGGATGTGGAGGATGTGGAGGTGGTGGTAGGAGGCCCCAGGAGCTGTCAAGTTCCTTGTTGGATAGTTGAGGCTGAAACCAGATAAGAATAGGATATGCTTTCAATGTTCATTTTACAGATTAGGGAACTGAAGCCCTACAGGATGGGGGGACTTGCCCAAGGCCACTCAGGCAATAAGAAATGGGACTTAGCCCAAGTCTGACGTTGTGGGCCTATATTAGGACCATCTGCCATGAATTCCAGGGGCCTCAAGCAGATGCCAAGGTCCCTAACTCCTGGTACATCTGGGAAACTGAGGCCCTGAAGGGGCAGATTTGGCCCAGTCATCCAGCACGTCTATAGCAAAGCTGGGGCCAGGACCCAGCCCCTTCCCCACAACAGGACAGGGATGGATCAGACACCCTCCCTGCCACTGTCCAGTGGATTCCAGGCTCCCTGGGGGTGGGGGTGGAGGTAGCTGGGCTTTGGGAGCTTCAAACTCAAGGGCTCCCAGCTGTGACTCACACCCTACCCCCACCCCCAGACCTCTTTGCCAGACTCTTCTCACGACATGACTGTGCTCTTGCTCTATTTTAGGTCCTAGACAGTCAGGCGGGAGACGGGGCGACAATGGAGGCTTTGAGGCAGCCCCACCCCCATCCTAACTCCAAAAGGGCCCAGGTCACTGATTGGCCTCCTCAAGGACTCAAGGACCCATCTGAGTTGGGCCTGTAAGGCCACCACCTCATCGCCAGACATGGGTGCATACACAGCTCCCCAAAGCTGTCTGGCTCCCAGGCCCTCTGCCCTGGCCCTCTCCCCTCTCTCTGTGAGGCAAACCCCGCCTCTCCCCCCAACCATGTCCCATCTGGCATTTCCCCAGCCAACTGGCTGCTCCTGCTATCCCTGGAGGAACCAAAACTACCTAGCCTAGCCCACCCCATCACTCCCGGGGCCCCGGGAACAGACCTTGTCCACCAGGCCCAGGGACTACTTAGCTGGTAGAGGTGGAGCTGGGCTTAAAATCCTTTTGGGGGGTGCCTGGGTGGCTCAGTCAGTTAAGCAGCTGATTCTTGATTTTGGCTCAGGTCATAATCTGAGGGTCGTGAGAGGCCCCATGTCCGGCTCCACGCTGGCCCTCTCCCCCTGACTGCCCCTCCCCCTACTCGTGTGCTCTCGCTTGCGCGCGCTCTCTCTTAAAAAAACAACAATAACAACAAAAAACAACTTTTTAAAAAATATTTTATTTACTTTGATGAGAGAGAGAGCAAGAAAGCACAAGAGCACAAGCAGGGAAGAGGGGCAGAAGGAGAGGCGAAAAGCCGTGACGGTCGATCCCAGGATCCTGGGTTCATGATCTGAGCCTAAGGCAGACACTTAACTGAGCCACCCAGGCACCCCCCCACCACCACTTAAATTTTTTAAGTAAGCTCTAGGCCCAACGTGGGGCTTGGACTATTCACGACCCCAAGATCAAGAGTCACATGCTCTACTGACTGAGCCAGCCCCCAAGATTAAAACTTTCTTGCTTGACACCAAAGTCTGGCTGGAACTACCCACCATGAATCCCAGCGGCCTTAAGAGCCAAAGCATATACACCTCTCCTGCCACGTCCTATCCCTGTCCCCTGCCCTCCCACCCCCACCTCCCACCTCGCTCCCCGGACCCAACTACAAGGGCCCTTTTTCCCATCCCTCCAGCTTCATTCCCAACCTGGGCCTGTGCACACAGTGTTCCCCATCCGCTTGGCTTGATGCTTACCTTGGGATCTAGCTCAAATATCACTTCCCCAGGGTGCCTTCCCTTGCCCACCCCCCACACTAAGTCAGAGCTCATGCCCCAGAGATGGGGCTTTAGAGCCACCAGTCTGGATTAAACGCCAGTTCTGCCAGCTACCAGCATTTCAGGCAAGTCACCTGATCCCTCAGGGCCTTGTTTGCCCAGCTGTAAAATGAGCATGCTCACAATGTCTGTCTTATAAGGAATCAGTGAGGGGTGCCTGGGTGGCTCAGTCGTTAAGAATCTGCCTTCTGCTCAGATCATGATCCCAGCATCCTGGGATTGAGCCCCCCATCAGGCTCCCTGCTCAATGAGAAGCCTGCTTCTCCCTCCCTCACTCCCCCTGCTTGTGTTCCCTCTCTTACTGTGTCTCTGTCAAATAGATAAAATCTTTAACAATAATAATAAGGAATCAGTGAGATGGTGCTGGCAAGGGCACCTGGTATGTGGTAGGCACTCAAACAAGTGGGAGAGCTTGTGACAGCCTAACAAGCCTAAAATCTGAACACGATGCTCTGAATGTCCTTTGCCAGGCTCACTCAAGTGGCCCGCAGCCCGGGGATACCTCACGAAGTAGAGA
The DNA here is from genome assembly GCA_004023965.1 of Spilogale gracilis. Classification (NCBI taxonomy): domain Eukaryota; kingdom Metazoa; phylum Chordata; class Mammalia; order Carnivora; family Mephitidae; genus Spilogale; species Spilogale gracilis. The sequence continues at coordinate 38,521 of PITA01011943.1, forward strand.
GAAACTGGTTCCCTGGGGCAGTCCTACCCCATGCCCAGCAGGGGCTGAGGGCCTGGGCAGAGGCTGCACCTGCAGCAGGGTGTGGTCCGTGGTGGCGGAAGGGAGGGCGTGAGTGGTGAATCACAGTCACCATGGCAGCAGAAGTATTTCATTGGCCTAGGTTCTGTCCATGGGATTGGGGGAGTCTGATCCTAGCCTCTCCAAAAGGGTCCTTGGAGAACAGCTTTGCCTTGACTGTCTCTTCCTTCTCAGGGAACCTGCTACTTTCTCTCCCCAGTCCAGACTGTTCGGGGTGAAGTTTTTTTGCTGGCTTTTCCTATTTTCACTTGACTTTTTTTTTTTAAGATTTTTATTTATTTGACAGAGAGAAACACACAGAGAGAAGGAACCCAAACACAGCTCTGATACCGACATGCAACATCTCACAAATACGCTCAGCAAAATAGCAGCGTAGCCGGAGATGCTCTAGACACGATCCCATCCTATACAAATCAAGTCATGCCAAAGGCAACCCTCCATTACTCAGGCATACACCCCTGTGTACTGAAACTTTTAAGAAAAGCAGGGAGTGACAAACTCCCAAATCACCAGAGTGGTTAACTATGAGCAGAAGAAGGGAGGGACACGGGGCCTGGAACAGTACTCACTCCTGGTGATATTCTGAGTCACAGCTGGGCTGTGAGCATCCAGGTGTTTGTTGGATTATTCTTTAATACCCTGCCTTGCTTATCTGGCCCCTGCCCACAACTTCCCGCCCGCTGCTGACTTCCTCACCCTCTCCTCTGTCCCTTTTCTCCACCACCCCCAGGCCTGAGCAGCTTAGCAGATCACACAATGCCAGGGTTGGGATGGCTTTCCCCCAGTGCCCCCAGGAAACAGAGAAGGCTGTTTTGTATCGAGAGCCAGCAGAAGAAAGGTGGAAAGTCAGACTGCCCTGGTTCCTGCTGGCTTTCCAGCTCCCAGCCCTAGTCCCTGAGGCTGCCAGCCCAAACAGCACCAATTTCCTTTAAGTCCTGTTTTTGTTGAGTCAGCTTCATTGTGGTTTGTTGTTGCTGTTGTTGTGTTGTTTTGCTTTCTGTTGACTTGCCTCCCAAGGACTTTGGCTAAAACATCTCTGTGATTTTCATAGCTGGTCCCCTATGACTATCTTTGGGGCTGCTTCTCTGGACTTCCCCTGCAGTTACTTGCACACAGAGATCCTAGTTCTTCAAGTGGGATCAACCCCTTTATGCACTGTAGCTGTTATTGTCCGTCCTACTAAAGTATGGAGACCAAACCCAGAAACATGCTCTCTGTATATGGACCGACAAGTGACAAGTTGAAAGGTCCGGTCATTTCCAGTTTTCTAGATAATCTCTAGCAATGCAGCCTGCGTTACTGGAGGCATTTGTCTTTTCAACAGCTGCATTATTCTGGTGAGTCAATGAATTTGCTGTGAGGGCTTTTTCCCACGAACTACTGTCCAGGGCAACTCTCCCTCTCCTATATGGTACTTGCACAAAGGATTCATCAGAAACACGCAAAATTTTATGTTATGGTGGTTTGGTGTCATCCTCTTGGATCCCAACCAGACATCTAGTCTTGAAAGCATTACATCAGTTTTCTATTCCACAAAATCTTGGTTCTGCCACCGTTGGCACCTATGCATTTTATGAGCAGGTCTTCGTGTTCTAGATTCAAACTGTGAAAATGATATTCAGTGGGAAAGGCTACAGACAGAACCCTGTGGCCTAACACTGATTCTGGGTTTTTTGCACCCATCCACACCCATGAATCCTGAACTAACTGTGCGGTAAAGGAGGGCCCACTCCCTTAGGAGCAGGTCTGGGTAGGGAGGAGTGCAATGAGCTCCTACCTCAAGCCTGGCTCTCTAATTGCAAACAACAGAAACCTTCGATGGCCAAAAGAGGCCATATGGGGGGTGGGGAGGGCACCTGGGTGGCTCAGTTGGTTGAGTGACTGCCTTCTGCTCAGGTCATGATCCCGGAGACCTAGGATGGAGTCCCACATCGGGCTCCCTGCTCGGCGAGAAGCCTGCTTCTCCATCTCTCACTACCCCCTGCTTATGCTCCCTCTCTTGCTGTGTTTCTCTCTGTTGAGTAAATAAATAAAATCTTAAAAAAAAAAAAAAAAAAAAAAGAGGCCATATGGGAAGGGCCTGGGGAATCAAAGATGGGAAGGACAGCTATAGCGCCATGCCAGGGAGGGACAGGTAGCGCGACAGCTAAGCCAGTGCGCCAGGACGCTTGCAGGGTCCTTAGAGAGCATATGATTGGTCCAGCAGGGTTACGTACACGCTGGGGGCAGGGCACCTTGATTGGCACTCCTGGTATGATCCGGGCTTTTACCCCAGCTCCACCCTCCTCTGCTAATCTCAGGGATCTCCAGGCTTGATACGTGCTGTGCACAGTGGGGTTGGGGGGTCTGCACGTGTGTTCAAATTTGGCTCCCGCGTCCATCCTCTGTGACCTAAGGAAGTTACCTAGCTGTTCTGTGCTTCCGTTTCTTCGTGTCTACAGTTAGGATAATGATTAATACTCACATCCTACACTTGTTTTGAGCATTGAGTTGTTTTTTTGTTTTTTGTCTTTTTTTTAAGATTTTATTTATTTACTTGACAGAAACACAGCTAGAGAAGGAACACAAGCAGGGGAGTGAGAGAGGGAGAAGCAGGCTTCCCGCCGAGCAGAAAGCCCGATGCGGGGCTCGATCCTGCATCTCCAGGATCACGACCCAAGCTGAAGGCAGTCGCTTAACCAACTGAGCCACCCAGGCGCCCCGAGCATTGAGTTTTAATAACGTGCAAAGTGCTTGGAACAGCATCTGGCACATACTAAGTGCTCTGTGTTGGTCAGCTGTGTTATCGAAGGATTATATCGTGAATCCACACATTTCTAGCGTAGCCCAAAAGATACGAAGATAAACTTCCAGGTCCTAGGAAAACCCTGGGAGGTGTATCTGGAAGGGGTACGGCTGCCCTGCTGGTAAGGGAGAGAGGCAAGAGCCTAGCGGTGTCATTCCCAGTGACCCTCCTTGGCATTTCTGGTCACCGCGTCCTTTTCTGAGCACTCCCAGATCACTGCTGGATAATCTGTCCAGAATTGCCTGGCAGTCAGTGTTGGGTTAACTAGTCCTTGATTGCTGGACTCACCCTTTCTGGAAAAACAGAAATGCAGTGGCTTTCTTTTCTCCTGGCTCCTGGCCTCTGGCGGTGCCTTATGGCATCAGAGTTACACCTTCTGTGCTGGCTCTCTTGGCGTACAATTTGCTAGACCTAGAAACTCGGTTGTATTTATTTATCTTATCATATTTTTAGCCTGTGTTTTTCCAAGACCGTTTTTCTATTTGGGTAGCGGAGTGACCCAGATACCAGAGGGAATGTGTGAAGCTCGGGGGGCTTGACCACCACCCACTCTCCTGACCGTGGGCCGTGGCCTTGGGCCTCTGTTCCAAGCTCTGGGCTCAGGGATGCTTATCCACAGGCCTCTTTGGCCAATCCCACGTTCCAGTAACTCTTACAGAGAAGGAGAAATCTCTGAGGCCCTGAGGCGAGCACCACAATGTCATGAACACACTCCTTGTGCCAGGCCCAGATTAGGATGGAATGAGGGGGGCAGGGGTGGGCGTTCAGGCAGGGCCTCCGTGCACTCATCCAGCTTGTGGAGACAGGACCTCAGCCTAGCCAGAGAGGATTTTTATGGTATTTATTTCCTTTTTTAAATTCTTAAAACATCCTGGACACAACAGAGGGACAATCCCCCGTTTTCCTAAGCTCCCAGTGTGGTAGCTGCTGTTACTCTTCAGGTGACGTCTGAGCCTGCATCTCTGACAATTTCAGACAGTGCTTGCCCGCCCCCCCCCCGCCCCCCGCCCTGGACCCCTGGGGATGTCAAGGAGATGGGAGGGATGGGCCCAGGCCTCAGGGATGGAACCTAGGTCTATCTGACTTCTCTGTGCCTTTTCTGGGCACTACATTTCTACACAGCATTACTGCTAGCACACAGACTGATGTTTTTTATTTTAAAAATGTTTTAAATTACATGCTGGCTGCAAATATATAGAAGGCTAATAAATAAAAGACACAAGTGTCCATTCACTTCCCCATACCTACAGCCTCATTCCTTAAAGGAGGCAGCTATGAACAGTTGTGGGGTGTGGGCATTGTTCTAGTGACTTCCCCTTTGAACTCTGTTTTCCCTCTGTAAAGTAGAAACAGTGATGCTAGGTCCAAGGGGCTCTGAGCAGGGAGGGGCTGCCTCATTAAATGAAACAAAACAGAACCCGGCCTGGGGCCTTGGGCTTAATAAGTGCTCAGGAAATGACTGCTCATTTCTCAGTGGTTACCAAGAACTTGCGCCCTTTCAGGCCTAGGTCACTCCATCTGTCTCCCGAGCTTGCAGTTTGGGGTCAAGCCACACCCACTGCTTTCTGGATGCATCCAGAAGAAATTAGCTCCGGGCCAACAAAAATCAGGGCAGGAGAGGGAGTGAAATTCACAGCACTCAAGGGCCTGCCGATCTCAGTTGATAAGGACAACCGAGTCCAATCTTATTTTTTGCAGACAAGGAGAATAGGGTCTGAATGGGGAGGTAACTTCCCCAAGCCAGTGTGACTGGTGGGCAGTAGAGCCAGAATGAAGGCCAGGCCTGAGTCCTAAACTGTCCTCCTTGCCGTGCCACCCTCTCTGCAAGTTTGTCATTCATCCTTGCGCTCAGCCCAGGCCCAGAGGGGATCTTGAAGATGATTTCTGAGTGATGAGACACGGGAATGAATGAATGAGTGGCTACATTATATATAGTTTATGTCACTCCGATCGGTTTTCCTTTCACATCACTTATTTCCTGTGATTTTTTTTCATAAGACCCTACCTGGCAGGAAGCTTCACTCCCATTTCACAGATGGGGAAACTGAGATTCAGTTTGCCCCAGGCTTTAGCCTTAACATGACAAGGAAACAAAACCAGAATTCTAGCCCAAAGTGTCTGAACTCAGAGGTCCTATGGATGGTTCCCCGGCCCCCCACTGCTCTCTCCATAGTGCGAAGGCCAGCTTTGAGTGCCTCTGGAGGAACCTAGCATGGACAGAACATAAAGCAGGTGCTCAGTAGATATTGAGCCACTAGGTGCTTGAATGAATGCCCTGAGAAAATATAGGCATTATTTGTTTGCTTGGGACCAAATAAATGATGAGGTTTCAGAATACTTGCCCAAGTCCCCTGAATGACTATCCCTACCCTAGTTGGGTTCAGCCTCCTCTGGATCCTATATAGAGAGGTCCCAGATGAAGCTGGTGTCCAACTCCTTGGTCTCCCTGCATCCATCCTGGCTCTAGAGGAGAAAAGTTGGGGAGAGGGGTGAGGTCTGGCCCAGACTCTGGGGTATCTGTGAAGGTAGCAGACCAAGGTTGGCATCTAGTAGCCCTATATCACTGTGTGGAGTTTGGGGGGGAATTTGGCTCTACCCTAGGAAGTACCAGGAGGGTAGATCATCTGGGAGGAGAGCCCTGAGAGATGAAACCAGTGGTACCTAGCCTGGCTGACCCAACAGCATCGGAAAGACAGGCATGGCCACAGCTCTGCTCATGGAGTTGGACTACACCCGGTCCTATTTCGTTGAGTCCTCCCAGCGTGGCCCCAGGTGGGATCTGGATCAGTCCTGCCCTGACACTTGAGCCAGAGAAATGAGGGACCAGAGTCCCAGGATGGGTGGTAGTACCTATCCCCTGTCTGACTCTGGTCCTGGGCTGCTGACCCACCTTGGGCCACGAATGGAGCTCCTGGAATCCCACTGGAGCTTGGAGTGATGGGCTTGGCTTCAGGGCAAAGTGGAGAAGAAACAGGTGGTGGGCATGCTGTCAAACCCCAAACCAGCCTCTCCTCTCCTCTTCCTTCCCCAATTTTTTTTCCTTTTTTCTTTGTTTCTGTCCTCCACCCCCCTTGCCTTCTGCTCACTTAGATCCGTCTCTCCTGCTCTTGCCAGATCCTGTCCCTCAACCCCTGTGCACCTGCCACTTGAGCTCTGCAGGGCCTGAGAGAGCTCAGAGAGGGGTGCTGGGCCCCCTTTGGGCAGTCAGACAGGTCAACTGGGAGGAGACTATGGGCTTCTAGGCTCCTGGAGATAAGGAGGTAGCTTGTCAGATGCAAAACAGAGAAAGAAAGATCGGGAAGGCAGCTATAGGATATGGGCCACCTGGAGGAACATCTATGGGAAGGAAGAATAAGAAGTTGAAAAGAGCTGTAAGAAATGAAGGCCTTGGGCACCTGTGTGGCTCAGTGGGTTAAAGCCTCACCCGCGTCGGGCTCTCTGCTCAGCAGGGAGCCTGCTTCCTCCCTCTCTACCTGCCTCTCTGCCTGCTTGTGATCTCTCTCTCCCGGTTAATTAATTAATTAAAAAAAAAAAAGAAATGGAGGCCTTAAATGCCAGGATAAGGGGGTTGGTTCCCATCTGCTGGGCAGTGGTTCTCAAAGTAGATGTCATGGAACCCAGAGGGTGCAAGAAGGAACCTGGGGGGGGGGCATGCATGTGTGATCAGTCAGTTAAGTTCCAGCTCAGGTCTTGTTCTCAAGGTTGTGAATTCAAGCCCTGTGCATTGGGCTCTACACTGGGAATGGAGCCTACTCAAAAAGAAGAAGGAGAGGAAGAAAGAAGAAAGAAGGAAGGACAAGAAGGAGGAGGGGGAAGAGGAAGAAAGAAGCATGGAGAAGAGGAAACGGAAGAAACAAGAAAGAAGGAAGAAGTAGAGAAAGAAGAAGAAAGGAAGGAGAAGAAGAAGGAGGAGGATGAAGAGGAAGAAGGAAGGAGAAGAGGAAGAAAGAAGGAAGGAGGAGGAGGAAGAGGGAGAAAGAAGGAAGGAGAAGAGGAAGAAAAAGAAGGAAGGAGAAGAGGAAGATGAAGAAGAAGGAAGGAAGGAGAAGAAGAATAAAAAGAAAAAACAATTTTGGAATTCCTTGGTGGGGTAAATGAAAGTTTGGGAAGAGGAAACCCAGGTGTGGAATTCTGGGCCCCTGGCCTTGCTCCAGCCAGAGGACTCTGATTTCATAACATTTATGGGCTGTGCTTCCACACATGTGGGATGAGCAATGGGGAATGGGGAATGGTATTCAGCAGGGACAAGGGGGCGGCCCAATTTGGAAGAAGAATCAAACTCCAGAGGTCAAGTAACCTACCAGGCCTTTGTGCCAGGGTTCTCCGGCCTCCTGCGCTTTTCTTCTCAGGCCACCAGGAGGCAGTAATAATCATAATAACCCAACCATCACGGTGCCACCAGGCGCCATGCACACCACATTTTCACACCAGGGATACGATTGCAGATGGGGATATCGAGGGCCTGGCAGAGGAAGAGACTCAAAACCAAGGTCACCAGCCAGCTTCAGCGGCAGAATCAGGATGCAGACCCAAGGGGCTGGTGGCCACGGAAGGCTGGGCCCCCTTGGGCAGCCCAGAGCAGGTGTGGCGCAGCTGCTGTGGGGTTCAATCCTGGCTGGAGCCTCTGGCAGCCATAGCCCCCTCCGCCCACCTGCCCCTTCCAGCTGTCTTAGCCACACCTGGCACCCACATGCCCTTAGCATCTGACCAGCCTTGTGCTGCCCTCCAAAGAGACAGCTGGTAGAAGGGGGATGGGAGAGAAGGGTAGGGCGGGAAGCAGAACTCCTTCCAGAAAGTAGGAGCCAGCAGGGCAAGGAGAGATTACTGGGACATCTTTTTCTTTTTTTTTTTTTTTTTTAAGATTTTATTTATTTCTTTGACAGGCAGAGAGAGAGGAGGAAGCAGGCTCCCCGCTGAGCAGAGCCAGATGTGGGCCTCAATCCCAGGACCCTGAGACCATGACCTGAGCCGAAAGCAGAGGCTTTAACTCACTGAGCCACCCAGGTGCCCTGAGATTACTGGGACATCTTAAGCTCCTTGGGTGGGGCTGCTCTGAGCCACCTGGAGCTAGGGCTCCAGGATTAACTAGAGGCAACCTGTGGCTTCCTGGGCTCATCTCTTCATGCCTGGAACCATCCACTGGCCCCCACAGGGCAACACCCAGCCCTTCACCCTGCTCCAGATGATTGGAGCAGAACTGACCAGCTCTGTGATCCCAGGCCAATGTCTTAGCTTTGTCATCCACAAATTGATAGGCTTGGTGGCTGGAATGCTTGGAAGGCAGCCCCTCCCTCCTCCACTCAGGGACTGGTCCCAACTGGAGCCCCACTCCTCCCCCAAGCCCTGATCTTCCTCAATGGCCATTTTGTGTCGTTGCCAGGGGACTACTGTTTGCTCAGCTGCCCCAACCCTGAGACCTCACGATAATGGACGCCTGTCTGCCTTGGGGCCCCCTGTGTCTGGGGCCCAGAGGGTGAGAAGCCCTCTCCCTCAGTCTGTCTGGGGCATTGTCCTTCCCTTCCTGTCTGGGTGGGGGTGGGAGGCATTTTGGTCATTTCCTCTCAGACTTGTTTCCCTTTCTAGAAGCTCAGGCCTGAATCTCAGCCTCCTGCCACCCTGGGCTATGCGTTCCTAAGAAAGTCCCAGCAGCCCTCCGCCTCAGTTTCCCACCCTGTAAAGACTTAATACTCATCTCTAGACCTGGGTTCATATCCCCAGTTCAAATCTGACACTGGTCTTATACCATACCCGCTGTTTCCTCATCTGAAAAATGGGGGTATCAGAGGGAGTCACGAGAGAGAGAGCACAGACCTGGCACACAGAAGATGCCCAATAAATTCTGGTTTTGAAAAACACCTCAGCAAGGAGGCAACATGGCCACACAGCCCATTGTTCCCACGATCAAGACTGATGGGGTACCTAGGCGGCTGCCCTCCCCCAGGTCCCCAGGGGGTCTTTTTATTTCTAGATTGAATGCCTGTGGTCACACCAGGCTCAGAGTGACTTCAGTCCTTTGCTTTATGGCCCAGCGTGTGGTCACTTTTGGCAAAATGCTGCATTGTCCTTGTCACAGACGCGCCTTCCGCGAGTGTGGGCCGCGCGGGGCCCTAGATCTGCGTCATGCCACAGGGCCCTTGCCTGAGGTTTCGCTTTCCGCAGTTTCAGTTACCTGTGGTCAGCTGTGGTCTGGGAGCAGCTGATTCTCCCTCTGACCGGTCGTCAGCTCAGTAGTTCAGGTCGCAACACCTCATTCACCTCACCTGGTCTCATCGTGTAGGCATTTTTTTTTTTTTAAAGATTTTATTTATTTTGACAGAGAGAAACACAGCGCCCGATATAGGGCTTGATCCCGGGTCTCCGGGATCATGACCTGAGCTGAAGGCAGTCGCTGAACCAACTGAGCCACCCAGGCGCCCCTGTGTAGGCATTTTATCATGTCAGCTCACGTCAGGGCTCGAACAGCTGGAGATCATGGCCCCAGTGCTCAGAGAGGAGTGAAGCTGAACTCCCAGCGCTGTAAACGGGGAGTCTGGAGGGTGGGGGGGCGTGTGACAATCCTGATGCCTCCTGGGTGGAGGAAGGGCCCAGAGAGCGTCTCAGGAAGTAGTTTGCAGAGCATGGGAACGAGGGTACAGACAGCCCCTGCCAGGGCAGCCTCATCCATAGGGTCCCTCTCCAGGGCCCCCTGGCATCACCAGGCCCACCCTTAGGCTGGGAAATCTGCTTCCGCATTCAGGATGCCGGGGAGACTGCCCGGGTCTGCTCAGCCTGCAGAAGTTGCTGAGGAGGGAAGCCAAGATGCTCTAAAGCCAGGTTCAGCAGTCCTGCCCCCTGTCCTATGCTCTGTCCCACGTACAGTCCGTCCCCAGTTTCTCCCCCGCACTTGTCTAGGCCTCCAGGTTGTAGCAACAGCCCTGTGACTGAAAACCTACCATGCACCTGGCAGGGAGCGCCCATATGTTCTCTGAGTCATCGAATCCATCATTGGCCCCACTTAACAGATGAGCAAAGTGTCGCTCAGCGGGGCAGGAACTCGCCTGAGCTCCCAGCCAGATTGGAATTGTGCCCCTCGTCCCACCCATTGCTCCCATTCCAGACTGCCCCACCCCGCCCCACCCTTGGCCTTGGCATTCTGCCTCCCTCCAGCCCAGTCCCCCAGCCCCACGGCTGACGTCCTCCCAGGCACTTCCACTCGCCAGCTGCCGGCCTCACCATTAGGATATGCTGCTGTGCAGACCCTTCACATCCCCATGCCTCGGCCTGACCTGTGCTGCTCACCGAGGACCTTACAAGGCTTCGGGGCTGCCCGCAGGCTTGCTCTAGAAATTGTTTGATGCGGGGCTTGGCCTCTCTTCTCACTAATTCCATCCTTTAACCTTTTGGATGATTTTCCCAGAGGGTGAGCTTCCCAGAAGGGTTTGGGATAATGAAAATAATTGCTAGTTGGGGCGCCTGGGTGGCTCAGTCGTTAAGCGTCTGCCTTCAGCTCAGGTCATGATCCTGGAGTCTGGGGATCGAGCCCCGCATTGGGCTCCGTGCTCAGCGGGAGGCCTGCTTCTCCCTCTCTCACTCCCCCTGCTTGTGTTCCCTCTCTAGCTGTGTTTCTCTCTGTCAAATACATAAAATCTTGAAAAAAAAAAAAGAAAGAAAGAAAAGAATTACTAGTAACTTGTTGAGCATTCCCTAGTGCCAGGTACCGTGCTAAATGTTTTCCTTGCATTTCATCTAATCAGCTTATCAGTGCTCTGAGGTAGAGTCCTGTATCACTCCCATTTTACACGGAGAAACTGCCGCTCAGGGAGCTTAACCGACACTGCTTGAAGGCACAAAACCAGTAGTATCCCACATTCTGGGCCTTTAGTCTGTGTCAGACAATGTCCCAAGCGCTTTATACCCATAGGGTCATTTAATGCCCTCCGTAAGACTGTGAGGTCAGTCCTCTTCTACCCTCCTATGTGAGAGGAGGAAACAATGAGTTGCCCAAGGCCACGTAGCTAGGAAGTGGTTGAATCCGAGTTCTAATCCCGAGTCTGACTCCATCGCCCATACTCAGGTCTCAAAGACCTCTAGGAGGCAGAGATGGAATTTGAACCCAGGACGCACGCATGCAAACCCTAGTTCTCCCATCGCCCTCCCCTGGGAGGTGAGGCATCAACCAAAGCCAGGCCTCAGACCGTGGGACAGCTCCCAGCACATCGGGGCAGAAACCACAGCTGGGAAGCCAGCCAGCTTCCCGGCGGGCTGAGCTCAGACCCAGTCCATGGGAAGTGGCTTTGGCCAGGACCCCTGGGGGGTGGGGGGACCCCCAAGGGCTGCGCTGGGGCAGGGCCTGGGCTCCCCAGATGGCCCAGGGATTGGCAGGCATCTGTGCCACCCGAGCACTTTGTGGTAATTACGGTTTCCGGCCCCCAAAGTCTTCTAAGTTCTTACATTATGTGTTTTTAGCAGATGACCTTGAAACCTCCTTTAAAACACAACAAAACAAATTTCTTAACCTTAAAATCTAGGAATCTATGTTAAGAGATGACCTCTCTAGAAGTGACTGTCGAAGTCTGGTGTGGATGACCCAAGTCCACTTTGAGGGAAACCTGGAACAAGCCGGCCTCAGAGCTCTAAGGGCCCGGTCTCCAGGGTGCCCCAGACCGATGCCACCAGCCGGACAAAGTGCCTCAGCCCTCTGAGCCTGGGAGACACCTGACAGCCAGGGCGTGAGCACTCTTACCATCAGTAGGAGGGAAATTGTGACTTGGGCTGGGCCAGCTGCAAGGTGACATATCCAAAGTGACATAAGACGTGCGGGCCATATCCTGGTAACCAGACTGTTTTCCTGGAAGGATGGGCGCCCTAGGCCCTCTCTCTGGGGACTGGCTTTAGCTGGCCCACCCTTCCTTACACTTCTGCACTTTGAGGCAAGGCCCAGCTGGCAGCACCCCACCCAAGCTGCACTAAGCCTGGGTGTGACAGCATCTGTCACCTCAGCTTGGCAGGGAGAGCCACTGCGGGCCTGGGGCCAGGACACTCAGTGGCTGGGATGCAGAGATGGGAGGGGGTGGAGGCCCGGGCCGGAGCCCGCATTTCCTCCCCTGGCATACTTCAGCAGCCTGAGACAGAATTCACCCTCTTTGCTCTCATCCCTGTCCCATCTCGGTGACAGCACCTCCTTCCTCTATGTCAGCCGGAATCCATGGTTGTCCTCTCTGTCCCTTAGCTCCCACATGTGGTCAATCCCAAGTCGCTCCACTGCTCTGTGCGCTCTGGATGAGTCAAGCAGTCGTGGGGGAGTGCCACAAACTGGGTAACTTGGACAACAGAAATCGATTTTCTCACAGTTCTGGAGACTGGTGGCTGCAGATGAACAAGAAAGGTTCCTCTCTCCTTGGCTTGTAGAGCGTGGCCTTCTCCCTGTGTCCTCACATGGTCCTCCCTGCGTGCTTATCTTGTCCGTGTCTCTTCTTGCGGGGATACAAGTCAAACTCAATTAGGGCCCATTCTAATGGCCTAATTTTACCTTAATTTCTTCATTTTTTGACATTTTTTTGAGAGAGAGTGAGCACAGTCAGGGGAGGGGCAGAGGCAGAAGCAGACTCCCTGCTGATCCCTGAGGCTTGATCCCAGGACCCCAAGCGACGAGATGGGACGACAACCTGAGCCAAAGGCAGGTGCTTAACCAACTGTGCCACCCAGGTGCCCCTGGAGGCAATTACGGGGGATGCCTTAAAATAGATTTTATTAATTTATTTGACAGAGAGAGACAGTGAGAGAGGAAACACAAGCAGGGAGAGTGGAACAGGCTCCCCACTGAACAAGGGAACCTGATGAGGGGCTCTACCCCAGGACCCTGGGATCATGACCTGAGAGACAGACGCTTAATGACTGAGCCACCCAGTCACCCCAATAAATAAAATCTTTTTTAAAAAAATATTTTTAAGTTTTTTTTTTTTTTTTTAATTTGATAGAGCACAAGCAGGGGGAGCAGCAGGCAGAGGGAAAAACAGACTCCCCTTGAAGCAGGGAGCCCGACATGAGACTTGATCCCAGGACTCCAGGATCACAACCTGGGCTGAAGGCAGATGCCCAACCAACCGAGCCACCCAGACACCCAAATAAAATCTTTTTTTAAAAAAAGGAGTAAGCTTCTTGGTAATTTATTTGAGTTAGTCCTCATGAACGCTATGCAGCAGGCGCTGCCATTAACTCTAGATGAAGTAATTGAGGCACAGAGAGAGTGAAAATCTTCCTCAGAATGGTACAGCTGAGAGGTGGGTAGGGCAGTACGCAAACCGAGGTCTTTCAGCTGTGCTCCCATGCCCTTGACCCCCGCACTGAGGGTGCTATGCTGTCTTAGCCTCCAGGCTTTGGCTCAGCTGTTTTCTCTACCTGAAATGCCTTTCCACCCTTTCTCTGCTTCAAAATCCACGACAAATGGCCCTTCCCTGGGGTGATAGCCTCTAATACACGTCCTGCACACTGAGCAATCATTAGTACACCAGTCACACTCTGCAGTGATTGTTGGGACGACTGTCTGTCTCCCCGGGGGTCAGGCACCAGATCCGATCCCCACACTGAGGGTGGTCCAGGCACAGAGGCAGACCCCAGTGAATGAGTGAGTGACTGAACAAATGAACCAATGAACATTTCATCACATACAAACGATTAACAAGGGCATATCTTTAAGTGTAAATTCCAGTTCTTTCTTTCTTTCTTTCTTTCTTTCTTTCTTTCTTTCTTTCTTTCTTTCTTTCTTTCTCTCTCTCTCTTTCTTTCTTTCTTTCTCTCTCTCTTTCTCTCTTTCTCTCTTTCTTTCTTTTATTATTTTTTTTCCAGTTCTTTATTTAAAGAGCCAAATTTGGGGCACCTGGGTGGCTCAGTTGGTTAGGTGTCTGCCTTCGGTTCAGGTGGGGATCCCGCGTTTCTGGGATCGAGCCCTATGTCGGGCTCCCTGCTCAGTGAGGCGCTGGCTTCTCCCTCTCCCTCTGCCTCCTCCCCCCTGCTTGTTCTTTCTCTCTCTGTCAAATAAATAAATAAAATCTTTTAAAAAAGAAAGAGCCAGATGTTTCAAATCCCCCAATTTCCTGCTTTTGGAAAAAGAAAAATAAGATACAAACACCTATATCATTTTTCTCATGAAAATTTACCTTTTTGCCTTATTTTAATTCTGAGCCCACATAGTGCTTAGGGCCTTTGTAACACACTCCTACCTACCCCCTGGAGGAAGAAGGAGGTTATCTAAAACTCCAGGAGGCTGCTCCTGCTGGGGGATTGGGGAGGAAGGGAAAACAAAACAAGGGAAGGAAGAAATTCTTAGCACCCCATGTGTTCCTTCCATATCCCCATTAGTTGAAAATGACATTTTCTTTGTTTAAAATAATAACAATAATAATAATAATAATAAAAGCTTTGTTTTTGTAGAAATGACTCAGCCTCTTGTAAGTTTGAAAAAGATTTAAACCTCCCATGAAAGGACAGAGAGGAAAATAAGATTACTCTATGTCATCCCCCCCACTTGCACATTTATATAGTCATTGAGCTACGCCTAAGATGTGAGCATTCTGCTGTGTGTTATATATATTTTTTTTTAAGATTTTATTTATTTGACAGAGAGAAACACAGCCAGAGAGGGAACACAAGTAGGGGGAGTGAGAGAGGGAGAAGCAGGCTTCCCGCGGAGCAGGGAGCCCGATGTGGGGCTCGATCCCGGGTCTCCGGGATCATGCCCAGAGCCGAAGGCAGTTGCTTAACCAACTGAGCCACCCAGGCGTCCCTGTGTGTTATATTTTAATAAAAAATCTCACCACCCAGAGAAAGCTCTTGGTATCATCTTCCAGAACTCACATCCTGTACCATACTGATGCATTTGTCTGAATAATAACTGTTGATCAAGTACCTATTGTATGCCAGGTTTTGACTGGGTCCTGGGAATAAAGGGTAGATCTGCTTCTAGGGGACAGACTTTTATTAAAGAATGACATATGTGATTATTTAGTTGTAACTGTGGCCAGAGCTGTGAAGAAGATGGTGGTTCTTTCACCTAGCCAGTGAGAACAGGAAGGGCTTCCTGGAGGAGGTGACAGGTTGCTGTGAGTATAGAGGAGATATTAACCTGGAGAGAGCAGAAAAGAGCTTGTTGTAGAGAGCAAGCCTCTGGAGGAGGAACTCCAATGTGGCCATCATGGCTGGCAGCCAGTTTCCTTTCTTCCATCGCTATAGAAGCTAGGTTTTCTCCTCCAGCCATTATCTTACTACTTTACTCGGGTAAATCCTAATGAGTCTAAGCAGATCAGAGTGGTCCTCATCCCTTTGCCAGTGGTTGGCGGTGGCGGGGAAGGGCATGTGGTCCAGCTCTGACTCTGAGGAGGGGAAAACTTGGAGGACTTCAGGAAAGGACCAGCCAAACTCTTTCCTGCCTCTGGACACTATGGTGAGGATGTGATATCTGGAACTGCTGCAGCCATCTTGCACCCCTGAGGATGAGCCCAACATCTGACATGGTTGAGCCAAAAAAAGCAAGAATCTGGGCGCCTGGGTGGCTCAGTGGGTTAAAGCCTCTGCCTTCGGCTCAGGTCATGATCTCAGGGTCCTGGGATCCAGGCCCACATCGGGCTCTCTGCTCGGCGGGGAGCCTGCTTCCTCATCTCTCTCTGCCTACCTCCCTGCCTACTTGTGATCTCTCTCTGTCATATAAATAAATAAAATCTTTAAAAAAAAAAAAAAAAGCAAGAATCTGGGTCCTCAGTGATGTCCTCTAGCCTTTGGAAAAACAATTCTGTACTGCCCTACCCAGAATTTCTTGTTATGTAGGAAAAACAAGCAAGGCTCATTGTTGTTTGTGTGATTTTGAGTTGGGTTTTGGGGAAGTTGGTCTAGTTAGAGGTGGGGGCTGAAGAGCTTGCCCTGCAGTAATTGCACATTGTTTTTACCTGGGCTGTGGGCTTACGAGGAGTAGCAGTGGGGGCTGCTGGCGATTATGACCATCAACTCCCAAACTATCCTTTGGCTCCGCTAAAACCCCTTTAAGGGGATAACCTCTACTCCAAAAGGCTCTTGGGGCTCAAATATAGAGAGCGATGGGAGAGTCCCAGGGGGTATGGCAGAAATGAGTGCCCATCTGTATGCATGGAGTCCCTATGTCAGCTCTGGCTGTCCCCATCCTGTGCAGGTACTCTTTGATATTCAATTAACTTCAGCTCTTCTTTCCATGCTCTGTGGGAAATGAAGGGCAGCCAGACTCTATCACATCAATGGCTTCCTAATCATTGCTTTGGATTTGTCAATTCCTCCTTGCATTTCTGTCAGAATTTGCTTTCCTGAAACATTGTTCAGGTACTATAACATTCACCCTTTAAAAGTGTACAGTTCATTGAGTTTTAGTATATGCACAAGGTTTTGTGACCATCACCACTATTTTATTCCAGAACATTTTCATCACCCCATAAAAAATCCTCATACACATCAGCAGTCACTCCCCAGTCCCCACTCCCCAGCCCCTGGCAATCATTAACCTTTCTGCTTGCTTGGATCTGCCCAGTCTGACATTTCACATAAATGGAATCATACAATATGTGGCCTTTGTGACTGGTCCTCCTCTCACACCAAGCCTCCCATCAGGTGATATTCTCAACAAGTGCAAGGGCTACTGCAAATTGCATCCAGGTACAAATAGTACATTTCCCCCTTGCTATGCATACATAAATTTTTTCTAGAAATAAACCATAGCCTACATGGATTTTCTACTCTTTTCTTATATAATTATTCAGTAAAATATTGAGGACCTTTATCTGTGTCAGTACTGTAGAACCCTTTTTAATGTCTATAGAATAATTTATGAGGTTAAAAAACAATTTTGGGGGGGGTGCCTGGGTGGCTCAGTTGGTTGAGCAACTGCCTTCGGCTCAGGTCATGATCCCGGAGACCTGGGATCGAGCCCCACATCTGGCTCCCTGCTCGGTGGGAAGCCTGCTTCTCCCTCTCTCACTCCCCCTGCTTGTGTTCCCTCTCTGGCTGTGTTTCTCTCTGTCAAATAAATAAAATCTTTAAAAAAAAAAAATCATAATTTTGGTTCGAGTTCCGCACTTCAGCATGCAGGCCCACAATGAAAGAAAAGAATGATGCCCTCTGAATGGGTCTTTGTGGCCCTTCCAGCTTTCCGTGAGAATGAACGATGAGATGAACATCCTGTGTGTACATTTCCTTAAAGTTCCAGAATTTGAACTGCGGCCCAAGTAGCATGCATGTTTATTTCTTTTTATATCGTCCCAAATTGTCCTAGGGAAAGGTCAGATCAGAAAGACCGTCCACTACAGTGAAGCATTGTGGCTTCTGGACTCTAATTGCCTGGGTTTTAATCCGTTTTCCACTGCTCCTTAAAGATAGGGACCTTAACCTATCTGTGCCTCAGTTGCCGTATCTGTAGAATGGGGATAATGAAAGTACCAATGTCACAGGATTGGTGTGAGAATTACATTAGTGTGATACATGTAAACAGCAGTTCTTGACCTCAGTGGACATTCAGCAATGTCTGGAGACATTTTCGGTTGTCAGAACTAGGGTGTGGTGGCACTAACATCTGATGGGAAGGGGCCAGAGAGGCTGCTAAACACGGCCCCTCCAGCAACAAAGAATGATCCAGTCCCAAGTGTCAATAGTACTGAGGTTGAGAAACCCCGGCATACATGGCCTGGCCTGGAGTAAGCTCTTATCAACGTTGTCTGTCATTATTTACACTCCCACCCGCGGAACCCAAGAATATTCATTTCCTCATACTTTGGCCAAACATTACAAATTCGAGTTACCTTTTGATGGGGAGGACATTGTATGGTGGTACGTTTCTTCTCTTTTTTTAAAAAAAGATTATTTATTTATTTATAAGTATTTTATTTATTTATTTGACAGAGAGAAACACAGCCAGAGAGGGAACACAAGCAGGAGGAGTGGGAGAGGGAGAAGCAGGCTTCCCGCCGAGCAGGGAGCCCAATGCGGGGCTCGATCCTGGGACTCCAGGATCTGAAGGCAGAGGCTTAACCACTGAGCCACCTAGGCCCCCCTGATGGCACATTTCTAAGCCATCAAAGGAGCGTTTCCTTATCCCTTCAGAGGCCTGACCACATGGGATTAGCCTCCGCCCTGGCCATGGGTTTCCGGGCAACTGGCTGGCAGTTGGGTCCCACTAAGGAAGCTTTGACCTTGTAAACGATCTCAGAGTTCCTGGGATTGCCTGTGTATGGGTTTGTCTCTGTGCAGATTCAGGGACGTGTGGTGGGCGTGCGGTGGGCAAATGGTAGATTCTGATGTCAGGTCTGGATTCAGATCCCAACTCTACTGCCTCCTAGTTGTGAAAACAAGTCACTTCTCTAAACCCTGTTTCCTCATCTGTAAAATAGGATTATGGTGAGGATCAAATAAGATAATAGAGCTCCATGCCTATAACAAGTATAGTTTATTCAGTGATTATAACAGTCAGGCCCTCTGCTAAGACTTCCCACATCATTATTCAACTTCATGGCAACTACTGTGATAGTTATCATTATCATCACAGTAAGGTCACAAAGACTATGTCGATCTATTCAGGTACAAAGGAAAGCTAATCACCGACTACTATGTTCCAGACAAGATGCTGGACACTGACAGATGAAAGGGGCTGATTCTCTCCCATTCATATTAAAGGAGGTGGGGGTAGGCTGGCTGGTCCAGTCAGTAGAGATTCTGACTCTTGATTTCAGAGTTGTGGGTTTGAGCCCTACACTGGGCATAGAGCCTACTTAAAAAGAAAAAGAAAAAAAAAAAGACATATTAAAGGTGTAAACAAATAAAAACCAAAAACAAAATATTAGGAAAAAGACCAGACACATTAGCTTTCACTATACATGTAAATGGATTAATGTCCTTTATTAAAACAAAAACAAGAAGAAGATAAGTGAAAAAGCAGAAAAAGAAAGTATAGTTATGTTTATTGATAAGAGAACTAAAACAAGCCTTGGAAAGAAGTAATCTCCAATGAAATCACTCTGTATTTATAAATTATTGAATTATATTTCAAATGAATAACAAACCACCAATCCGGGAAACTTTTGAATATAGAACTTAATATATATTCTCAGTCTGAAGATAAAAAGAATTGTGTCCTCGCTTTGACGGCACATATATACTAAAATCGGAACAAAACAGAGAAGATGGGCATGGCCTCTGAGCAAGGATAATACTCAAATTTGTGAAGAAATAAACAAAAAAAAGATTAAAGGGACACCTGGCTGGCTCAGTTAGTAGAGCATGCAACCCCTGATCTCAGGTCATGAGTTCAAGCCCCATACTGGTGTAGAGCTTACTTTAAAAAAAAAAAAGAAAGAAAGAAAAATTTAAAAATTCTAAACAAATATTGAAAACTCTACCTAATAGGCTTGTTTTTCATAGTGGTATGGATTAGCAATTCTAAAACTACTCTCTGTGTACTGGAGAACTGAATAAAAGATGAAATACATTGAGGCTACCAAGAGCCGGGTTTCTCAGTGAAATAGAAGGGACACACAAATATGCCATTGGGAAAGCTGGGAAGAATGTTGTGTTCCTGGCCTGGACTAGGAGACAGCAGGATGAACTCCTGGATTTATATTTAGGTATGGATGTACTTCATCGTTCTGACCAGTGAGAGGACCTAGAAACAACTCACCCAGATCCTAGCTGCTGCTGCTGCTGCTTTTTTTTTAATGTTCTTTTTTTTAAATTTGAGAGAGAGAAAACACAAGACCAGGAGGGTCAGAGGGAGAAGTGGACTCCCCACTGAGCAGGGAGCCCAACACAGGACTTGATCCTAGGACTCCAGGATCATGACCTGAGCTGAAGGCAGCCGCTTAACTAACTGAGCCACCCAGGCGCCCTTAGCTTCTTTTTTTTTTTTTTTTTTTTTTTTTAAAGATTTTATTTATTTGACAGAGAGAAACACAGGCAGAGAGGGAACACAAGCAGGGGGAGTGAGAGAGGGAGAAGCAGGCTTCCCACCGAGCAGGCAGCCCGATGTGGGGCTCGATCCCGGGTCTCCAGGATCATGACCTGAGCTGAAGGCAGTCGCTTAACCAACTGAGCCACCCAGGCACCCCCGCCCTTAGCTTCTAAATACCATCCTCTACCAAAGGAATCAGAGCCTGTGGAGAAAGGGCTGATTTCTGGGCCAGGCCAGAGAGTGTAAGATGAACTGGGAGCATCCTTTTGCACTTGAAAGTAAGCAAACACTGGATGGAGGGGGATGCCTGGGTGGCTCAGTCGTTAAGTATCTGCCTTTGGCTCAGGTCATGATCCCAGAGTTCTGGGATTGAGCCCCAGTGGGGCTCCATGCTCATTGAGAAGCCTGCTTCTCCCTCTCTCACTCCCCCTGCTTGTGTTCCCTCTCTAGCTGTGTTTCTCTCTGTCAAATAAATAAAATATTTTTATTTTATTTATTTTTTTTAAAAGATTTTATTTATTTGACAGAGAGAAACACAGCCAGAGAGGGAAGACAAGCAAGGGGAGCGAGAGAGGGAGAAGCAGGCTTCCCACTGAGCAGGGAGCCCGATGTGGGACTCGATCCCGGGTCTCCGGGACCATGACCTGAACTGAAGGCAGTTGCTTAACCAACTGAGCCACCCAGGCGCCCCATAAAATCTTTTTTAAAAAAATATTTTATTTATTTATTTGACAGAGAGAGATCACAGGTAGGCAGAGAGAGGAGGAAGCAAGCTCCCTGCTGAGCAGAAAGCCTGATGTGGGCCTTGATCCCAGGACCCTGGGATCATGACCTGAGCTGAAGGCAGAGGCTTTAATCCACTGAGCCACCCAGGCGCCCCCAACAAGTGCTTCTTAATAGGATGCACTGAGAAAGACAATAATCGTTTCTGCCCGCCCAAAATGCACGGCCTGATCTAATCATGAAGAAATATCTGACTAATGAAAATTGAGGACTATCCTACAGAATAAATGACCTGTACTCTTCAAAAATGGCGATGTCATGAGAGACAAAAAGAAGGAGGGATGTTCCCAAGTTGGGAGATACTAAGGAGAGGGGACAATTAGATGTGATATATAATTCTAGGTTGGATTCTGAACGGGGAGAAAAATTGCTCTGAAGGGCCTCACTGAGAAGGTCAGCCACATTTGCATAAGACCTGTATATTAGATAGAATATGATGTCAATGCTAAATGCCCTGCTTTTGCTAATTGTTTTATGGTTATATGGGTATCTCTCTTCTCAGGAAATATACATTGAAGTATTTAGGGCGAAAGGGGCATCATCTCTGCAACTGATCCTCAAATGGTTCAGAAAAAAGATCTACCTAGAGAGAAAGAATGATAAAGCAAATGTCACAAATGTGAATAATTAGCGAATCTGGGGGGAAAGGGTATATGGGAATCCTTTGTACTACTCTTATAACTTAGAACCTTGACATTATTTCAAAGTAAAAAGTTAAATAGAAAAAAGGAAAGAAAGAAGTCTGTTTGGATTCTTTTCCTTAAAGAAGGTATTTTCCCTCAAGGCACTCACTCGTGCCTGTCCAGCAAGCCTTCACCCTCCTGTAGCGATTTCAATAAACAGTCCAGAAGCAGGGTGAGATTTGTTTATGAGGTCCTCCTCCTCAAACCATGCGGTGAAGGTTGTGCTTCCAGAACATCAATCCTTCCAGCTGGAGGGACAATAGCCACTGAATGACTGTACCTTCTCTGAAGCCCCAGTGCTCATCCTTGAGCCTGGCCCAAGCAGGAGGTCAGTGTAAAACTTGTGAAATTGAAAGACTGAATTATCTGATTGCCTTCAGGGGAATAGCGAGAGTTAGGACTGAGGGAGTATGGAGAGGAACCCCACTGGCCTCTGGTGGGGCAGGAACCTTTATGCATTTCTGGACCCTGAGCTAGCTTTGGACCCAGCAGCGTCTGAAAGCCCTTATCCGTGTTTTGCTGATGAAGGAATTGTCTTGGAATGGGCAATCAGGAGAGAGAGTAGAGTACACTCCCCTCTGCAGGGACAACTCCGGACTATACCTGGGGCTCCTTGGGACTTTACCAGCCCCCTCTGGTTTGTTAAACTTCCTGGTGACAAATGCTCAAGGGTCTATCACTGCCCCTCCAATATTTTCTTTAAAGATTTTATTTGTTTGAGAGAGAGAAACACAGCCAGAGAAGGAACACAAGCAGAGGGAGTGAGAGAGGGAGAAGCAGGCTTTCTGCTGAACAGGGAGCCGGAAGTGGGGCTCGATCCCAGGACTCAGGAATCATGACCTGAGCCGAAGGCAGACATTTAATGACTTAAGCCACCCAGGGGCCCCTGCCCCTCTGATCTTGATTGGATCTTGCCAGTCTGGATATAGGTTTTCTGTCTGACTTTCCAACCTGCCTTGAATCCTCACAATTCCTCTCATGAAGATGCTCAGATTGATGGGGTTCTGGGGGGGGGGGTACTTGGAGATGAGTGGCCATGAATGAGATGGGGAAGGCCAGTGGGGGCCTGGAATGTCAGCCCTATAGTATGGTTTGATCCTCCGAGCAAGGGGAGGAGCCACAGGACAGTGATAGTAATGAAATGAAATTATCCGATTTTCATTTTAGAAAATTCCCTGGAGCAGCTGAAGTTGAGGATCGGAGCGTGGGAAGAGATAAGAAGCCAGAAGGTCAGTGTGGAGGCTGTCACACACAACTAGACAAAAACTCAAGGGAGAAGTAGTTTTAGATCTTGCTCTATGATAGGAATGGTAAAATGTAGCATATAGAACACCGCCCCCCCCCCGACATTTTATTCTCATGGCAGACATTACTAAGGTCTCAGTGTTCTCCCTTACTGGGCGACTTCAGTGGCCTCACCGAGCAATCCGAGTAGGCACACTGGTTGAAAGAAATTCGCCCTCTGGCCTCTGTTATGTAAGGCAAGGAAAAGTCATCAGTTCTGAGAATCTGCTTACATTTGCTACAATTGTCACTTTGGGTCTGCCCCAACCTGAGGTTCTGAGAGTAGCTCCAAGATGATGCCCTAAGTCGGGCTTTGAGGTCCCTGATCGAAATTGTGCCTTGCCTTGCTGTATGCCCTCCACACTCCCACTTAGAGCTTTTTCCCACCCACTGTCTCATTTCAACCTCACAACATTTCTGGAAGGTCAAGCTCATCATCCCCATTTTACAAATGGGGAAACTAGGGTAAGAAACTTCCAGCAGAACCCTCAAGTTCCACGGATGGGAGGTGGCAGGGCCGGGATCCACACCGAGGACTGTGTGGCTGCCCAAACCGTGGCTCCTTCCACAAGGAGCTTGTCCGGCTGCAGCAGCCGTTTGCGGCTGTCAGGGCCCTGTGCCGAAAAGCCAGAACAGGCCGGGGCAACGATGACTTTGGCATCTTGGCAACATCTTGGCAGCAGCGGCTTTTTGTGTTGATAAAATCCTTGGCTTAAAAAGACCCGGGAACGTTGACTTTCGCGTCACCCTTATGTAATCCACTCTGCGCTGAGTCTTGGAGATGGAAAGCTCTGGCCCCTGGGTGGGGGTGGAGAGGGGCTCCCTGCGAGGGGGGGCTGCACAGACGGTAAGGGGCGGAGGCCTCTGGCTGGGGAAGAGAATAAAGTTTCTGTCCTCGCACAGTTGGAATGAGGGCCCCAGAGCCAAGCAGCCAGGGCCAGGGCGGGGCCAGCCAACCTTTGGCACGTGAAATGCCACCCTGTGCTCATGGCAGATAATTCTTGTTAATAATTCATCCCCCCTGGCAGGCATGCATCCTGAAAGCCCTGTCTGTTCCTGCCTTGCGGGGTCCCTGCTGGAATGTGGGGGGTCGAGGGGCTGACCCTAGACGTGGGCAGAGTTCAGACAGGGCTGGGTAGGAGGGGCAGCATCTGGGCACTTGCCTGGGGGCAGAGGGAGCCTTTGTGCTCTGTGCCCTAAGAACCCCACCCCGGCTGCAGCCGCCCCACAGGGGAGAAACGGCTGACACGCCAGGCTCAGGCCTGCTTTCTCTGTCCCCCCTCCTGCGGCCGCCAGGGCAGAGGACACTAATCGGGGTGCAACCTGGCATCTGCCAGGTCCACCCCACTGTACTCGGGGTGCTCTTTCTGAGCGGCAGGAGGGGCAGAGGCAGGAGCCCCGACCCTGAATGCTCCGCACAATCTTCCGGGGGAGCTTTTGAAACACGAAATCTCAGTCCTCCACCAGAGCCCATGATGTATGGGCCCGTGGGCTACCTGGGCGTCGGCACCTTTTAACACTCCCCAGTGGCTCTGTGATGAACTGAGGTTGGTGCACATTTGAGACCATGACTCCCGCATGCACAGCCACGTCAGCTGTGTGACCTTGAACTTGCAGTGGGCGGCTCAGTTTCCTCGCTTGTGAAACGTGGACAGTGACAGCACTTACTGCGTAGGGTAACTGGAAAGATCCAAGGATACACTGTGAAGACGGAGCACCAGCCCTGGAACCCGGCACACACTCAGATGTTCAGTGTCTACAGATAGTTATTTCTATTTCTTCCTTTCACACCAGCCCTAGGAAGCTTTTAGGGCTTGCAACCAGGGAAGAAAGTCAACAGGGCAGAGAGAGAGGTTCCCTTTTGAGGACGGCATCATTAGGGGGACCAGGGGAGGCTCTGCTTCGACGTGGAGGCAGGTTGGAAGGTCTTGGTCCCTCCGCGGCTCCTTAGCAAGGCACGTGGAGCCCCTTGGGGATCTCCATTGGTAGAGCCCCAAGTGCACCAGGTGGGTGGTGTCCCAGCAAGCTCTCAAGGGCGGGGATGAGACTCCTGAGCTCGGTGCCCCCAGGGCCGGCACACGGGCATCGGTCCCAGTGGAGAGTCCGCATGCAGGACATGGAGAGCGGGCGGTCCCTTGGAGCAGGGCAGTCACTGGTCACAAGGGCACCAGTAGCCACCACTCGGTGAAGGCCCACTCATGCTGGGCATCATACTCAGGGCTTACAAGACCACCCCATAGCCTACCACTGCTCACCCCGGCAGAGGCCGCCGTCAGCCACGCGGGTAAGGGTCAGAGAGGAGTCCGTCTGGCGCCCCAGCCCACTGAACTCTACAGCCTCTGGCCTCTGCTGGCCGCTGAGCCGCTCGGACGCGGAATCTGGGCCCAGAGCCGAGTGCCTGTCGCGTCCAGCACCGTGATGCTCCGGCTTCCCTTGCTGAGTCCGTGCCCCGCTGCAGAGCAGAGCGGTGTTCAGGCGGGTATGTCCCCTGAAGATGGCTTTTCCGGTTCACCCGACTGCAGGACGGAGGGAGTCTCTGGGAATATCCTGTCTGCTTTCCAGCCTTAACCATCCCAGATCGCACTCCAGATTACTGTGTGGAACCTGACTTGTGTTGCACAAATTAATGAAGGAAGTGTGGCCCCTCTGGTGGTCATGTATTTGGAGCCAAGGGCGGCTTGCTCAGCAGACACTGCGTGAACTGGCCCAGCGTTCTGACACTCTGTCATTCGCAGCCGTTTGCTGGGACATTGCAGCCACATGGTGGGAACAGCTCTGTTTTCAAGGAGCTCTGACCCCAGTGAGGGGAGAGGAACCCAAGCAAGTGCCTGAATGTAGGTGCCCCCAGCGAAGAGACAGAAGATCATGGTGCTGCAGGTTCTAGTCTCCCGGGGACCAAGAGTGAATCTGGCGGAAAAAAAGGTCGAAGTGAAGTGGAGGTTTATTAAGTGAAGGTGAGAACAAAAAGGAAAGAAAAGGAGCTCCTTAGAGTGAGAGGGGTTCTGAATGGGTTGTCACTGAGGGTTTTTATGGTCAGTCTTTTATAGAAAACTCACCAGAGACCTTGGTAGATATCTTGTCTGTAACATTTAAGACAAACAAGTGGATTTGTAAATATTATGAAAATATCTCCTCTATATTTAGAACAAAGTGGATTTGTTATGTTCTCTTCTCTCTGGTTAAAATCTTTTTTTTTTTTTTTTAAAGATTTTATTTATTTGACAGAGAGAAACACAGCCAGAGAGGGAACACAAGCAGGGGGAGTGAGAGAGGGAGAAGCAGGCTTCCCGCCGAGCAGGGAGCCCGATGTGGGACTCGATCCCGGGTCTCCGGGATCATGACCTGAGCTGAAGGCAGTTGCTTAACCAACTGAGCCACCCAGGCGC
>PITA01011944.1:0-64371 GCA_004023965.1 Spilogale gracilis
TCGTTAGGATGGTATTGAGAAGAAACGAAGCAATTCCGAGCTTAACTGCTACCATCTAAGAGATGGCGACCACTCTATTTTGCTCTAGGTTTTCTTGTGTTTGTTACTGTGAATTAACTCAAATAATTATCTCTTGTAAGAAAAAAGGAACGTTTAGTGTCTAAACTTTGAGGTGGCTGCGGTGTGTTATTTTTCCTCAACAAGCTTGTCCATCCTCTTCGGCAAATGTTTATCAAGCATCTACTATGCACAAGTCTCTATGTGCCATTGTTGGGGGATTCCGAGATGAATCTTTCACTCCCTGCCTGCAAGAAGCTGGCCACCCAAGGAGAAAGCCAGACAGGAAGACAGCTACCCCAAAGCGAAGCAGAACTCTCTGAGGGTTATTGACTAGAGACAGCCGCTGCTGCTCCCACAGACTGGGCCATTAGGGGACATGCCATGGGGACGGGTGGCATTATCTGGGCCTTAAAGAGGGAGCAGGATTTAGATGGGCAGAGAAGGGAATGGCTGGGCACAGTTTTAGCAGCATGGAGTTGCCAGTGTTTTCTGGCAGTGGTGAGAGGTCAGCCACAGGCAAGGAACGATGGTGGGCCCAGGGATGCGATTACTCAGGCCGGGTTGGGAGAACCTGACCCATCAGCTCGGGACACTGGACATTTTCCAAAGGCAGTGGGATCCCCCCATGCTCATTTCGGCTTCATTATCCCTTTTGGAAGAATTGATCCACTGTATCATTCATTTGAGGTCTTCATTTTTAGGAGATGATGTTGAGGAATTTTGGAATGAAGTCTGATGATGTCTGCGATCTATTCCCAAATAGTCCAGCAAAAACTGTTACACAGAGGTAGACACACACACACAATGAGACAAGACATCAACAAATGTCAAACCCGGGGGGCGGGTCTGTGGGTGTTCATTTTACTGTTTCCACTTTTCTGAAAGTTTGCAAGTTCTCCCAATAAAGATTGTAAATAAAAAAGAATAGCCATTCTACCAAAGAACAGAGACTCGCTGATGATATCTGCCCAGCTCTGTAAGGATCCTGGGTGTTGGGATTTAGCTCTAATGATCCCCACTCTACTACATATGAGCCAGGGGACCTCAACAGGACACTGAAGTCACCTGACCACTGGTCTCAGCGTCTGTCCCACTTCTGCCATGGGAACACCTGCTGGCCCACAGGGTTCTGGGAAGATTAAGGAGGGAGCCAGCATCTGAGGCATTTAATGTGGGGCCCGGCCGTGTCATGGCTCAGAAAGTGGAGTGGCTTATTATAACCACTAACTCTGTTAAGCTTTCTGCTTAAAGCTTGCCGAGTTGGGGCGCCTGGGTGATTCAGTTGGTTGGGCGACTGCCTTCAGCTCAGGTCATGATCCTGGAGACCCGGGATCGAGTCCCACATCGGGCTCCCTGCTCCGCGGGAAGCCTGCTTCTCCCTCCCTCACTCCCCCTGCTTGTGTTCCCTCTCTGGCTGTGTTTCTCTCTGTCAAATAAATAAAATCTTAAAAAAAAAAAAAAAAGCTTGCCAAGTCCTATTTCTGCACAGCTCCCATGATCACTCCTGCAGGCTCAGGGTGGCGCATGCTGAGAGCCCTGTCGATGCCCTGCCCTCCCAAAGGGCTGATGGATCACACAGCATCCTGGGGTAGAAAATAACAGCATTATCAACAATAGCCAACCTGTCAAGAGAGTCCAGATGTCCATCGACAGATGAATGGATAAAGAAGATGTGGTTGATACGTACAATGGGATATTACTCCACCATAAAAGGAATGAAATCTTGCCATTTGCAATGACATGGATGGAACTGGAATGTGTAAAGGCTAAGTGAAATAGGTCAGAACAAGACCAATAACATATGATCTGGCTCATATGTGAGATTTAGGGAAGAAAACAGATGAACACAGGGGAAAGGGGAAAGAAAAAAGGAGAGCGGGAAAGAAGCCATAGGAGAATCTTAATGATAGAGAACAAACTGAAGGTTGCCGGAGAGAGGTGGATGGGGGCTGGGCTGGATAGATGATGGGCACTAGGGAGGGCACTTGATGTGATGGGCACTGGGTGTAAGTGATAAATCGCCAGATTCTACTCCAGAAACAAAAATTTCACTCTGTGTTAGCTACCTAAAATGTAAATTAAAAAAAAAAAAATGGGCCGCCTGGGTGGCTCAATTGGTTAAGCCACTGCCTTCAGCTCAGGTCATGATCCCGGAGACCCAGGATCGAGTCCCGTGTCAGGCTCCCTGCTCTGCCAGAGGCCAGCTTCTCCCTCTCTCACTCCCCCTGCTTGTGTTCCCTCTCTGCTGTGTTTCTCTCTGTCAAATAAATAAAATCTTTAAAAAAAAAAAAACACTCTGCGGGGTCCAACCTTGTATATCATGAAGACCTCTCAAATTATACTGGGAGCAGAGTCTGAATATTCAGATTAAATATCAGTGTCTTCAGTGGGGTAATCATTTGGGGAAAATAATTTTTAAATTCCAGTAAGGAGTGAAACAGTACTGTTCTTTCGTCTGTCCCAACAGCACTGCTGTCCTTTTTAGAATTTATTGTCTAAACAAATGGAACATTTCAGTGTGACAATAAATTGCGACCAACAGGACACGAGTGATTTGAAGATAGCCAGAAACACTTAAACACCACTTTTCCCTGGCGCGTTCTGGTCTTCTCTCCGCACTTGTCTCTGTAAAAATGGCTTTACACTGAACCAAGAGGCATCCTGCACTTTACAGAGAACATTCAAGAGCTCTCACTCAACTGATTACGAGCAAGATTAAAAATTCAGCAAAATGTGATTAATTGAACTTGAATGTTGGTGATTGTGAATACCCACACACGTGTACACACACCTGAAGGGCTAAGCAAAATAAAACGAGAGGGACTTAGTGCACATGTTACTATTTACACAGCTTCAGTGCCCATGGAGAATTCAGCGTGCGCTCTCCAGGTACTAAGTGATGGGAGTAGCCAACCAATGCCACTCTGGGGCAACTGCATGTGGGGTCTAGACCTCCACAGTTTCTTATTCATTTCCTCTACCATTAAATATATTTTATTCTTAGGACAGGTTTAGATTTATAGAAAAACTGGGAAGAGAGGACACATAGTTATCATATGTGTCCCTGATGAGTAACATCCTGCAGAATTTGCTATGTTTGTTATGGTTAGCCAACCAATATTGATACATTACTACTAACTTACTTCTATAGCTTAGTCAGATTTCCTTTGGTTTCACCTAAGGTCTTTTTTCTATTGGGGGATCCCACAGGACATTTAATTGTCTTGTCTCCTCCGGCTCGTCTTGAGTGTGGCAGCTTCTCAGATGTCCCTTGTTTTTGATGACCTTCACCGTCTTAAGGATTCCACATCTCGTTATGGCTTCACTTCTCAGACTTCCTATAAATGGTAGTCTCCAACATCGCTATACATTGTTAAAAGTGCTTTAATAGCCTTCACAAGAGACGTGTAATATCATGTCAGAGCCACCGTGATGGGCTGGTAGTTACACTTTGAAAACGTGCTTGTGGTTAATAATAGATTAGAACGTTTTATGCAGAACTGCTTCCTGTTAATTAGATATTTGAGATGTTCTGTAGAACCCCAATTTTTATTTTACTTAAAATTACAATTTACTCCAATTATAAACATAAGCCAGTTACATTGGATTGGTTGGGTAGCTATTATACATTGTGGGCATAATTGCAGCTACCCTGTATTTATGCCCCCCTCACTCTGGAAAAATATAACAATTGCCAGAAAGCCATAATTGGAAGGAAATTCTTTGAGGCAAGAGCCGATTTGTCTCTTTGCTTCCAGGTCAGAAAACCCCAAGCCCCAAAAAGCCCTATGTCCAGGGCTTTTTGCCCTAAACCCAGCTCTTAGGTCTCTGACAATCCATGGGTCTGCTTCTTCCAATTATTTAAAAATACACCCTGAGTATCTTCCTGTACCAAGCACTTGGCACGAACAGGAAAGACAACTGTCTCTGCCCTCATGGGTCAGTCTGGCCCCTGAGGTGGGCTTATAGCAGATAAGTAACTCAGGACTTGGCCACCCATACATTGGAAGAGTGTCCAGTCTTGCTATGACCCTACTCTTTCTTATCCCTTTCTGGTACTTCTGATATGGATCTGTCACTCATGAGTCGGTCTGTATGCGTGTGTGGTACCTAGCTCAGGCCCCTGCTTGTGGCTGTCCTCAGCCCACCTGGTCACGGGTCAGCCCCATCCATGCCCATCTTGCTGCTCAGTTTTAACAAGCAGATTTCTCGCTGCCCACCTTGTGGACCAAGCCCCACTGCCTGGCCTCTGATGAGCCACTGGATGGCATTAGT
Organism: Spilogale gracilis; assembly: GCA_004023965.1. Classification (NCBI taxonomy): domain Eukaryota; kingdom Metazoa; phylum Chordata; class Mammalia; order Carnivora; family Mephitidae; genus Spilogale; species Spilogale gracilis. Next base: position 4,336 of record PITA01011944.1, read on the forward strand.
GGCAGATTCGACACTGCAGAAGCAGAGTGGGGGAAGACACGGTGATCAAAACCATCCAAAATAAAACAGAGCAAAGAAGACTGCAGCATTTAATAAGTGGTGAGCTACTGAAAATTTTTAAGTGCCCTGTTATATGTGTAACTGTAGTTTGCAAAGAGGAGGAAACATTTGAAGAAATACTGGTCAATTTTTAAAAAAATTCCAACAAAGTGCATTGCAGAGCAAAGAAATTATCAGAAATTTCAAGAATACATAACAATCCTAAATATTTATGCACCTAATAAGAGAATTTCAAAATATATAAAGCAAAAAACAGAATTGGGAAGAGAAACAGACAAAATCAAACTTGTCAGAGAAACTCTCCTACCCAATCACTACCTGAACAAACAGACAGAAAATCAGTGGAGAAATCAAAAGTTAATTTTGGTATTAATATAGCCAATTCAGCTTTCTTTTGACCAATATAAATAAATACCTTTTATTATCCTAAGTCTTTTAACCTATTCCTGTCTTTATATTTATTTTTTTTAAGATTTTATTTATTTATTTGACAGAAACACAGCTAGAGAAGGAACACAAGCAAGGGGAGTGAGAGAGGGAGAATCAGGCTTCCCGCTGAGCAGGGAGCCCGATGCAGGGCTTGATCCCCAGACTCTGGGATCATGACCTGAGCCAAAGGCAGATGCTTAATGAATGAGCCACCCAGGTGCCCCTCCTGTCTTTATATTTGGAGTAGATTGTTAACATGCAGCAGAGCTGAGGAAAGTATATTCAGAGTCTTTTATCAGCCAAATTGACATAATCAAAAATTTTAGAATACTCCACTCAACATTAACAGAATACACACTGTTTTCAAAGACACACAGAATGTTTACCAACATTAAGCAAATTCTGAGCTATAAAACAAATGCCTTTGTACACTTTAAGGGATTCAATTTATGCAAATTATATTATTTGACTACAGTGGGATTAAATTATGTTCCAAATATTTGGATACTAAATAACATATCCTTAAATAACCAATGGGTTTAAGAAGAAATAAAATTAGAAAGTATTTTAAAATAGTTTTTTAAAAATAAAAACTTGATATTTTGAAACTGTCTGAAAACACATGCTAAGGTTTGTGGGATGCAGCCAATGCCGCACTTTGAAGAAAATGTAGCACTGAATGTCTACATTAAAAGAGAATAAAGAGCTCAATATATCACCCCAGGTTCTACCTTCAGAAAAATTTTAAAAATAGAGCAACTCAAACCCAAAGAAAGCAGAAGAAAATAAATAATACAGATCAGAGTGGAAACCAATGAAATATAAAATAGGAAATCAAAAAAGAAAACTAATGAACCCAAAAGTTGGCTATTCAAGAAAATCAATAAAACTGATAAATATCCAGCTGGGCTGATCAAGAAAAAAAAAGCAGACAAAAATTACCAATAGCAGGCTTGAAATAAATGGCACCACAACATATTTTACAGATATTAAAAAAGAAAAAAACCCAAGAAACAGTATGAACTTATGCCAGTACATTTAATGACTGAGATGAAATGGACAAATTTATTGAAAGGTACAAAAATTATCAAGGTCCACTGAGAAAGAAGTCATATTTGTAGTTATTTGTAGTTTAAAACCTGCCAGAGAAATACCATATGTTTTGCTTACATATAGAATCTAAAAAAACAAAGCAAATAAACAAACATATTTGAAAAGGAGAAATAGAACCATAAATACAGAAGATAAACTGGTTGCCAGAGGGGAAAGAGGTGGGGGTTGGAAAAAATGAGTGAAGGAGAGTGGGGGATACAGGCTTTCAGTTATGGGGTGAGTAAATCATGGGGATTATGGAATAGTGTCAGTGGTATTGCAATGATTTATACGGTGATGGTTGATAGTGATACTTTAGGGAACACGGTATAACTTAGAGAGTGGTGAATCACTTTGTTGTACACCCAAAACTAATGTAACATTATTTGTCAACTATGCTTCAATCAAATTTAAAAAAAAAAAATGATGAAAAAATAAAAACTCTAGGCATCACCGATGATCAACCAACCAACCAGGAAAATATAATACAGATTTTATAAAACTTGTTCCAGAAAATTATGTAAGAAACACTAATTCCTAATTTGTTCTATGAAGCTAGCTTTTCCATGGTACCAAAACTATACCAAGACATTACAAGAAAAGAACATGATCTACCAATATTTCTAATGAACACATGTGAAAAATAAAGTATTGTGGGAAGGTGGAGTTTTTATCCCAGAAATGCATTATTGATTTAACAATGGAAAATCAACCAATGTAATTCAATACATTATCATACTATTAAAAAAAAACCATATGGCTATCTCAATAGATGCAGAAACATAATGTGACAAAATCTAATACCTATTCCTTTTATTTTTTATTTTATTTGTAAGATTTTATTTATTTGACAGAGAGAAACACAGCCAGAGAGGGAACACAAGCAGGGGGAGTGAGAGAGGGAAAAGCAGGCTTCCCGCTGAGCAGGGAGCCCGATGTGGGACTCCATCCCGGGTCTCCAGGATCATGACTTGAGCCGAAGGCAGTTGCTCAACCAACTGAGCCACCCAGGCGCCCCCACCTAGTCATTTTAAAAAACATTCTCAGCCATCTAGGAAAAGAAGGAACTTCTTCAATCTGATAAACCATACTTCATAGTGGAAGAAAGAACTCACCACTTTTATTCAACATTATTCTAGAGGTTCTAGTCCGTGCAGTAAGGTTAGAATAAATGGAAGTGATCCGAATTGGAAACGAAGATGTAAAAACTGTCCTTAATTGGGCACCTGGCTGGCTCAGTGGGTTAAGGCCTCTGCTTTCGGCTCAGGTCATGATCTCAGGGTCCTGGGATCGAGGCCCGCATCAGGCTCTCTGCTCAGCAGGGAGCCTGCTTTCTCCTCTCTCTCTGCCTGCTTCTCTGCCTACTTGTGATCTCTCTCTGTCAAATAAATAAATAAAATCTTTAAAAAAAAAACTGTCCTTAATCATGGGCAACATGATCATCTATGTACATAATGTTATAGACTACTATAAATGACTAGTGAGTTTTGCAAGATTACAAGATACAATTAGTATACAAAATATACATTGTATAAAACATGTATGAATTATACAATTAATATCCAGGGTACAGATTAATATACACAAAATTGATTGTAATACTAATCAGTAACCATGAAAATGAGAAGGTGAAAATAATACCATTTACAATAGCATCAAAACCATAAAATACCAAGGAATAAATCTGACACGGGAATTCAAGATCTTCACATCAAAAGCAGAGAAATGCAGCTCAGTCATGGGTGGAGAACTCAGTGTGATTAAGCTGTAATTCCTCCAAACCAATCTGTAGATTCAACACAATTCCAGTTAAAATTCCTTCAGGCATTTTTTTTGGTAGAAATTGAAAAGTTTATTCTAAAATTACATGGAAATCTCAAAGGCCCTAGCATAGACGAAACAATTGGATGACTAGCATCACAGCTGCTTTATTTGTAATATCCCCACATCTGAACTAACTCAGTGATCAACAGATGAATGGGGAGACAAATGATGGCTTACCCATAAAGTGTAATACTGCTCTGCCATAAAGAGGAATGTTCTACAGGCACATATAGCAAAATGGATGAATCTCAAAGTAATTATGCTGAGTGAGAGATGCCACATACAAAACACTGAAACTGTATGATGCCATTCTTGTAAAAATTCTAGAAAATGGAAACACTTTATCATGATGGGAAATAGATCAGATTTGTCTGAGGACAGGAGAAAGGCACTAAAGACAAAGGAGGTGGGTGGGATTACAAGTAAACATAAGGGGACTTTTGGGGGTCCTGACTGGTTCTGTTTTGATTGTGTTGATGGTTTCACAGGTATGCAGTGAAGCTCAAGCCATATCAAGTTGTGTACTTCATGTAGGTGCAATTGACTGTATGTAAATTACACTCCACCGAAGACATAAAGAATACCACCTAAGCTTAAGTTATGACCAGTTGGCCCTATGCTTTAAAAATTGTATCGCCTCCAGGTAGGAATCATGTAAAGGGATGTTTTTGCAATGTTTACCCTAGTGCTTATTAATAAATGGGTAATTAAACAAGTTCTGTCCATATTTGCTTGAAATACTATGCAGCCTTTTTAAAAGATTGAACTGGATCTCCAGCAGCTGGTAGCTTCTTGCTAAGTGCAAAAACCATGGTGCCGACATGTGCAGGCAAACTTGCTTCTCCTCTTGTAAAATAATGGCCAAGCTTATGTCACATGACTCTGTGGGGGAGGGGTATTGAACAATATTGGTTTCAAGTTCAAGAAAGAGAGAGAGGTAAGCAAAAATGAAGTCAATTTTTTTTTTTAATTTAAAGTCTACAATTTTTAAAAGGAGGCTCAACTTAGTTTGGATACTACCCTACATAAATTTTAAAATGTGAAGTAATCAGAAAATTTTGCATGACAATACTTGATGATATTAGGGCATTACGAGTTGGTTTTCTTAGCTGTGAAAGTGGTCTTGCAGATTTTTTTCAATATTCCTTATAGCTTAGAGACACATACTGACACGTTCATTTCTGAAATGATGCGATCCTAGAATATAATTCAAGGATTTGGAAAGGGGTTGGGAGAGACAAAACAAGCTTGGGAACACGTTGATAATTACCGAAGCTGGGTGATGGGTTTAGGGAGCTTCTCGAACACTGTATTGGTTCATTTGTTTCACAATACAATAATTAAAAACTGCATTTCTAGTCTGATACGTAAGGAGGTTGGAAGTTGTTACACTGCTCTCACAAGAAGAAGAAAGCGGACTGAACTCTTCTTAGATCCATCAGAGAACCGGGATGACAGGGTCTGCTGCTGCCCCTGAAACTGGAGGGAAAGACACTGAGATGTGCAGCTTCCTGGACCTGAAGCTCAGGAGTGGACACACAGCTAGAACCATGGCAGGGTAAGAAAACCCACGTTGTGATGGTCAAATCACAAGCCATGGAGGCTCCGAGGTCGTAGACTTCAAAGTTAAAAATTCCAGGGGAGGGGCGCCTGGGTGGCTCAGTTGGTTAAGCGACTGCCTTTGACTCAGGTCATGACCCCAGACACCCAGGATCGAGCCCCACATCGGGCTCCCTGCTCAGCGGGAAGCCTGCTTCTCCCTCTCTCACTCCCCCTGCTTGTGTTCCCTCTCTGCCTGTGTTTCTCTCTGTCAAATAAATAAAATCTTAAAAAAAAAAAAATTCCAGGGGGAACCGATTGCAGGGGACCCCCACACCTGTAGGAATTTTACCTCTAGGAGCCCCACCAGGTTCTCAGGATATAGATCAGAGGGGGAAAAAAATACCCCACTGTTGGGAGGGTTAAGGGAAAAGCAATCACCCTGAAAGTGAATGTTCAGAGCCACTTGTTTCCCTCAAGTCCCACTCACTTCAAGATGAAAAACACAAAACAAACAAACAAACAAAACCCCTCTCCTATTTGTCATTACCTCAGGATTGCTGAACCACATCTTTTGTGAAGAATTTAACAACCCGTATGCAGATTCATTCACACAGAGTGTGGTCAGTGAGAGATCTTGAACCCTAATTTCATTTTCCATGCATTTGTCTTTTTTCTCAGGCTCTTTTCAGAGACAGCCCCTGCCATTGCTTTCTTCTTCTTCTTTTTTTTTTCTTTAAAGATTTTATTTATTTGACAGAGAGAAACATGGTTGGAGAGGAAACACAGGCAGAGAGGGAGAAGCAGGCTTCCCGCGGAGCAGGGCACCCGATGCGGGGCTCGATTCTGGGTCTCAGGTATCATGACCTGAGCCGAAGGCAGTCGCTTAACCAACTGAGCCACCCAGGCGCCACCAACCATTGCTTTCTTTATGTGCTCTGAACGATTCATGCTGTAACGTGGACATCACAGGGCACAGTGAATGCTTTTCAGAATCTATCACCGCGCCGGTGGCTCGCAGGTACTATTCCTGCAGCCGGGGACCGCGGGCACAGGACACCTTCCCGTCTGCAGCCGGGGACCGCGGGCACAGGACCCCTTCCCGTCTGCAGCAGAGATGCTTGTCATTGGGTGTCATGGGTGGAGCACTCTGCAAACCAAATCTGTCTCTGTCATCAACTTACCATTTCATTATTACCTCCAACGTTTTGTGTTGTTTTATTGGCAAAGCAACATGAAGTGGCCTTTTAAATTTTTTAAAAGCCAAATATGAACTGAAGATCTTTTCTCGTCTGTAACTGTATTATATTTTGCTGATGTATTGGGTTCTTTCAGGCCCATTGCTGGTAGTGAGCGTGGGGCAAATCCTGAGAGTGTGAACGAAGAAGCTCTAGCTCTCCACGCATCAGAATTTCAAAAGGCACCGGTATCCATGGACGCCTAATAGAATTTCCTAAAATTACTGTATTTGAGGAAGGTAAGCAGTAACGTTTCATAGTCGCCTGCTTCAAAGTGTGAGAACCAGCTATGATCTTTCTTTTTAATCTTTACATTTATAACCTAAGTGCCTTTGGCCTTATCGGCCTGAATCTTAGTTCCAGCCCTTCAGCTTGCTGGCGCTGAATGGCCCTTTCAGACAAACTTTAAAAAAGGCGGATTAAGTGTGGTGTATTTCTCTAACAAACCACTACTCAGCAGTAAAAAGGAATGCGCTTTTGATACGTGGAACAGCATGGGTGAATTTCAAAACCGCTGTGCGGCAGAAAAGAAGCCACATGCAATGATGCTATGATTCCCTTTACATGAATTTTTAATCTATGGCAGTAAAAGTCTGACTAGTGGCCAGCTAGGAGGGGATGGCTACTAAGTGTAAAGAGCACAAGAGAAATTTCTGGAGTGATGGCTCAGGAATTAGGGGTGGCCCTGATGGGCATATACATATTTGAAATGTTAACCAGCTACGCTCTTAAAATGTAAGAATTTGCCTGTATGCAAGCTATGCCTTAATAAGGTCCTATTAAGCAAGCATTGAGGGTGGACGTCTGCTTCTGGAAAGAATGAGGTGAACAGATTTTCTCTCTTGCTCCCACTATACACAACTGGACATCCCATGTGTAAAGCAAACATAAGGAAACTCTGAAGCAGACTAGTCAGGGACCTAGGGACCATGAAACAACAGAGCGGGAACCTCCTTGGGTCTAGGCCTGAGGGTATCCTAGGCCTGGGGCTGGAAAAAGGGACAACTTGGACCTCATGTTCTTCGCTGGCAGGAACGCAAAATGGTATGGTCACTCCAGGAAACAGATAGGCAATTTCTTAAAGAAATACATTCAAATGCTGCACAGCTCAGCAATATACTCCGGTGTGTTAATCTCAGAGAAATGGGGATGATTGTTCCCCCAAATCCAAGTGTTTATTGCTGTATTCACAGTAACCAAATTGGGAACCATCCACATGTTTCTCAACAGGTGAATGGTTGCGTAATCTGTGGCTGGCGCCTAGACCCACATGGCCGCTGGGCCAGCACTCAGCAGGAGAAAGAGGCTAACTGTGCAGCAATCTGGATCAATGTCCAGAGAACTATGCTGAGGAGGGGGTGAAAGGCCAATCCAAATGTTTACGTACTGTATGATGACATTCATATAACAGTCTTGAGATGACCAAATTCTAGAAATAGAGAAAATATAAGTGGTTGCCAGGGGTTAGGAAGGCCATGGCTGTAAAAAGCAGGGGAATGGGGCCGGGTCCTTGCCGAGATAGAAGCATTCTATATCTTGGCTCCATCAGTGTCAGTGTTCTGGTTGTGACTTTGGATCTTGTGATACTGTTTTCAAAGATTCCATCATTGGGGGAAACTGTGTAAAAGGTCTGGAGTATCTTTCTTTGTTATTTCTTAAAACCACATGTGAACCCATAGTTATCTCAAAATAAAGATATTAATTAAGTGTTCAAAACTCACGGCAGAGCAGCGTTTGATTGGGAAAGGGCCTGAGGGAGCTCCGTGGGCTGGGGGCGTGGTGAAGGCATCAGTGGTAGGGATCTGGGTTACACAGTTTCATGCATGTTCAAGACACAGCAAATAGTCACTTAGGATCTTTGCTTGTCATTGTCAGTTTTACATTAAAAAAGAATTAAGTGAGTGTGCCTAACCTGCTCTCCCTGCATCCTGGGGGTGACCGGAAAGCTAATGTCCTTCCCAGGCCTCTGGGGAAGCCTATGGAGGGCAAGGGCTCCACCAGCCTCTGCTGCAGCGTGGCCACCATGGGCTCAGTCCTTGGGGCTAACTCAGCTTCTGGCGTCTGCATCTGGGAGGCTCCCTCTCCATACTGCGGTGCTTGGCTCAAACCCGTCCCGTCCGCTCCGCTCAGCTCGGCAGGTGACTGACTTCCAACCAATCAACTTAACGTTGGGTGTTGGGGCTTCCTTATCCTTAAAAGTCGCCTAGCCATGACTGACCCCCCACACATCACCTCCACCACCAAACCTCTACTGGTGGCTTCTCCTCGGGCTCCTGGGAGTTGCCAAGGCAGCACTGGGAGAACCTCCATCTCTCCTCTTCTCCTGCCTGCCCCAGGCCCTCCTAGAGCAAGGATAGACGGGTGCTGACTGACCTCCGGCCCCTTGTAATAGGAGGAGGCTGCAGCTCACAAGGACATAGGTTATTATTTATTTATTTATTTATTTATTTATTTATTTATTTATTTTTAAGATTTTATTTATTTATTTGACAGAGAGAGATCACAAATAGGCAGAGAGGCAGACAGAGAAAGAGGGGGAAGCAGGCTCCCCGCCGAGCAGGCCTTGATCCCAGGACCCTGAGATCATGACCAGAGCCGAAGACAGATGCTTAACCCTCTGAGCCACTCAGGTGCCCCATAAGGACATAAATGATCATTTAAAAAGAAAAACCACACAGCATAATCTCCTCCAGTTCCATCCAAGCAGAGAAAACCAATTATCATATAGTTTCACTTACTTGTGAAACATAAGGAATACCATAGAGAACATTAGGAGAAGGAAGGGGAAAATGAAAGGGGGAAAACCAGAGGGTGAAATGGACCGTGAGACACTACGGACTCTGGGAAACAAACAGGGTTTTAGAGGGGAGGGGGTGAGGGGATGGGTGGGCCCGGTGGTGGGTATTAAGGAGGGCACGTATGGCATAGAGTACTGGGTGTTACACACAAACAAGGAATCATGGAACACTCCATCAAAAACTAATGGTGTACTGTATGGTGACTGACATAACATAATAATAAAAAAATTAAATTAAATTTAAAAAACTTTTTTAATTTTAAAAATAAAAAAAATAAATACAAAATTCACTTTCTACAAAATCGTGTGCTATGGTAGATGGAATGATGGCCCCAGAGACGACTGCACCTCAACCCCCTGGAACCTAAGGAATATGTCAGGTCACTCAACATGACCATGAGGGGTTAATGCTGCAGGTGGACATAAGTTTCCTAATCAGCTGACCTGGAGATGGAGAGATTTCCCTGAATTATCCAGGAAGGCCCAGTGTAATCAGAAGGCTCCTTACACAGGGCAGAAAATGGCTGTAAGCGGCATGGGGGGTTGGGGGGTAGGGGTGCGTGGGGGGGAGGTGGTAGGAAAGCAGGAGCTGGGACAGACACCGCAGCCGGCTTTGAAGATGGAAGAAGGAGCCCCAAGCTATGGAACGTGGATGCCTCTAGAAGCCAGAAAACAAGGGAACATATTTTGCCCTAGAACGTTCAGAAGGAACACAGCCAGGCAGACCCCTTCCTGTTTGCCCAGTGAGATGCTGTCACAGATTGATCCTGAGGAGACGCGCAGTAAGTGGCGTGACTATGGACAGCAGCCTGGGGAGGAGGCTTACAGGGTTCACTACTATTTGCCTGAGGCCTGAGCAGGAGCACAGAGAAAAAGAAAGAATGTCCAGGCTTTGCAATAGAGTGGTTTGCTTTAACAATCTTCTTATACTTTTAACAGTCATCTCTGGGTTTCTGTGAAACAGATCAACCTCGACAAGGTTTTAATGACCTTTTTTAAAAAGAGACTTACTACAGTCCAGTAGGGTCCCTTTTACTCTGGCCAGGCATTTCTATCTGAAAGAGAAAGAAAAAGAATGAGGGGCGGGGGGTAAATGCTGAAACTTTATAGCTCATGTATTTCAGCTATATTGGGTTAAATGAAACATACAGTCAGAATTGTCCTCATTTCTTCCACTTTTACCTTTTTAAATGTGACCACTAGAAAATTGAAAATTATAAATGTGACTCCCCTTTAGGTTTGCATGGGACATCATTGCTTTATAGAAATGATGGCCAAGTTGTTTTTGTATTAAAAGATAATCAGAGTTTGCAGCCAAATAGATAGGAGAATATATTGCCTTCTGTGGATTTTATAAAGTTTGAAGATTTTTCAGCTTCCTAAAATTTGTAATTTGTTGTAATAGTTATCATTTTAAGTAAACATTTACTTTCATACCTACTTATGTATTTATGAGTCTGCATTCTTCTTGAAGAAGTACCCCAAATTGTATACATTTCTTCTCCTGTCAAACCTGGATCCTCCCTGAAACTCAGGCACCATTTGTTACAGAGCGAGTGGGGAGCATTGACTAGCCCAGGGCTCATTTCCTGGAAGTTACAAGATCTTTCAGTGCATTGTTTTCAGTTTCGCTCCCGAAGGTTCAAAGTAGCTGGAGGGTGGGAGAGCTGAGAGGGGTGGAAGGGAAGGGAGAGCCGAGTTCCTGAGGCAGACAGAGAGCCACACCACTCTGCCTTCCGTTGGTCACTCCTGCAGTCTCACGTCTTTCCTTTTCATCAGCGGTGATGTTAAAGAATAGGAAAGAATGGGTTAAGACAATTCAGTTTATGCAAATGGAGCAAGAAGAGAGCACCTCCGGAAAGAAAGGAAAATGTTATTATAGAAAGGGCTGATCAGATTTGTGGGCAGGAGTAGTAATGAGGGAAGTCAGACACAGCTCATTTGTGAATCTAAATTTATTCTGCAGGACACAATTGGAGGTTTTCCAGTAACTGAATTTAAGGACAATACAGAGCCAGAATTAAGAGAGCCAGGTGACACTGAAACAGAGATTCCTCAGACTTGAAGTTGGAACACCTGGTGCTTTGGCCCACAGCAGAATAGAAGGTGAGAAAGTGCAAAATTTGAAGTGAGAATTGAGCTCGGGCATACCTGGCATATTAGTTAATCCAGTGACAGACTGTATAGTACATGACAGTGTGTAGTAAGAGTATGTAGCACAGCGTGTCATGTGTGTACGTAATACGGTGTATAGTACACGTATTTATTATGTGTACGAGGACAGTGCGTAGTATGTGTAGCTGACACCGCGTGGAGGGAGTGCCTAGAGTACAGTGTGCATTCAGTACCTAGAGCTCAGAGTGCAGTAAGTGTATATAGCATAGTGTGTAGGGTAATGCTCCCAGTCGCGAATCCGAGAGACACCAAGGAGCCGGTACCGATGCAAACGCATGAGGGTTTATGTGCAGCTCGAGCGTGGGCCCAAGGGTACTCGACACAGCGGAGCAGGGTCTTGGACCCCAAGGTTAAGAGGCATAGCAGTTTTATAGGGCCAGTGGCCAATGAGACTGTTACCCACACAGGTTGCATAGTCATGTCAGTCCACACGCAGGTGGCCCACTGAAATACAATTGACCCTATAGTAACTGTTGGAACTAGCCTATCACTCTGGTCAGAACTGGCGACCACTTTCATGGGCAAAAGGTAGGGTTTGGCAGTTAGGAGTTCCGCAATCATAGGGTGGCGAGTGCCGTAAGCCAAAAGCACAAAACGGAGTTATTCTTGCTCAGCTTGTCCAATGGGTAAGGGCTTTTTGTTAAATTTCCTGGGTCCCAGAGCAGTAAGGGCATAGAGCGCAGAGTGCAGAATGTGTATATAGTGCAGAGTGCAGTAGGTGTATAGAGCCTAGTGTGTAGTAAGAGCATACAGCGCAAGGTGCAGTATGTGCATATATTACACTGTGTCGTAAGTGTATATACAGCACGGTGGGAAGTGCGTACGTAACAGGGTGCATACTATGTGTCTATAGCATAGAGGGCAAAAGGGTCATTGTGGCATTGTGTGGTTTGTGCATATATTACATTGTGTAGTAAGTATATACAGCACGGTGGGTAGTGTGCGTACGTAACACGGTGCATACTATGTGTCTATATCACAGCGGGCAGTAAGGGTCAAGCACAGTCTGTAGTCATGTATACATGATAGCATATAGTATTCCTTTCAAAGCCTGAAGGAAAGGAAAGGGAATTGATGGACAACTTTATGTACAATAAATGATCTCTCCAGTTTGTGGAGAGAGGGCTCAGACACGCTGATCAGCAGCTTTGTTCTATGACTCAAACGGAACGCCTTCGTTAGCGAGACATCGCTCAGTACCTCAACTACAGTCATCATGCTTGAACCCAATGATGACCTCTCAGTCACTGAATGGTACCTGGCTCCAAACGTGTTTTAAAAATTGTTAATGATGAAAAAAAAATGTTAATGATGAGCAATAAACAGGAGCACAAATGAAGCTCTCTGGCAGGTTGTGTATAAACAGGGCTACAGGGGCGCCTGGGTGGCTCGGTTGGTTGGGCGACTGCCTTCGGCTCGGGTCATGATCCCGGAGACCCAGGATCGAGTCCCACATCGGGCTCCCTGCTTGGCGGGGGGCCTGCTTCTCCCTCTCTCACTCCCCCTGCCTGTGTTCCCTCTCTGTCTGTGTTTCTCTCTGTCAAATAAATTAAAAAAAAAATTTAAACAGGGCTTTATTGCCTTTGAAGCGATGAGAGCATAATGAATGAATATTGGACTCATTAGTCACCATCGAGGACAGCTTAGATTTGAGGCAGTTTATTAACTTTAGAGTAGTGGGCCCACAATCTGCGGTGACATGCAGCGGTGGCGGATGGTTTTACTGACCAGCAGTCCTGAGGCTTTCTAGCTGGCAAGCTGTACCATGATATCTGGTATAATAAAAGGAAAATCCAGGACCCAGAGGGGCTCATTAGAGCGTATATAAAGAGAAGTAAGTTCACTCTACTTGAAGTGAGTAAGGAGATTGATAAGCAATATGCATTTTGGGGTTAGGCTGAATGATAGATTTTATCTTTCTAAAAGTCATCTTTTTAGAGAACATCTACATTAGAAATGTCCTCAGTTGCCGTATATATATAATATCTCCAATAAAGAAATGGCACATATGGGCTGGGGTAAGCAGAAGGGTGGGATGGGATGTAAAGCATAGGATGAAGGATGGAATCAAGACGCGGGCCGGAGAGGACGGCAGAAGGTGCAGGGGTCCCTCTGAGTTGTCGCTTTCCCACTGACCAGTCCTCAGTGATCCCATTCTCAAGAATAGGTAGTCTTTTGGAGCCCCTGAGGGCTTATAATCATTTCAGTTTTTTGCTTAGTATATTACTTTTAAAATGTATTTTACGGGGCGCCTGGATGGCTCAGTCATTTAAGCATCCACCTTCGGGTCAGGTCATGAGCCCAGGGTCCTGGGATCCAGTCCTGCATTGGGCTCCCTGCTTGTCAGGAAGCCTGCTTCTCCCTGTCCCTCTGCCTACGGCTCTGCCCACTTGTGCTGTCTGTCTCTCTGTCAACTAAATTAATAAAATCTTTTAAAAATGTATTTTACATGTAGAACATTTCACTTTTGATGATATTATTAATGACTTAATCCAAATTAATTTTAATACAATTGAATGTTATGTATAACAGGTCTGATTTTTTTTCCATTTAGCGAGAGGTGCACACTCTTCACTTTACTTTCAATTGATTTTATATAAGAAAAAGCATGATTTGGTATAGATAAATTTTGAAATTGTATATAGTGTCATGTTTGGGTTTGGGACCAAAAATGTACATTGAAACAATGGGCTAATTTTTTTTAAGATTTTTTATTCATTTATTTGACAGAGAAACACGGCCAGAGAGGGAGCACAATCAAGTTGAGTGAGAGAGGGAGAAGCAGGCTTCCCACGGAGCAGGAACCCAGATATGGGACTTGATCCTGGGACTCCGGGATCATGACCTGAGCCGAAGACAGACACTTAACGACTGAGCCACCCAGGCGCCCTGAAACATGGGCTGATTGGGCTGATTGTTAGCTACATGTGGCGAATAAGCTGTTCTGACCTTCCTGCCTGGACGTGGGGTGGAGGAATTAGGAACCCCTTCCCCCCGTCTGTGGCAATGGAAACTCCAACCACCCAGCCCCGGCCTTCAACCTGACCAAAAGACCTTTATTTATTTATTTTTTTAGGATTTTATTTATTTATTTGAGAGAGAGCCCATGCAGAGGGAGAAGCAGAGGGAGAGAGAGAAGTAGACTCTCCACTGAACAGGGAGCCCAATATGGGGCTCGATCCCAGGACCTAGAGATCATGACTTAAGCTGAAGGCACTTAACCATCTGAACCACCCAGGCACCCCTACCAAGTTCTTTATACCAGGCTTTGTTGATCTTGCACTAGTGATATTCTGGCCTGATCACTTCTTTATTGTGTGGGGCTGTCTCATGCATTATATGGTGTTTACGAGGCTCTCTGGTCGCCACCCTCAAGATGCCAATAGTGACCACCGAAATGTCTCCAGGCATTGCCAACACTCCATGTGGGGCAAAATCTCCCTGGTTGAGGACCACTGTTTTATCCCATCACTTGATATGCTCTCAAGTTGTCCCCCAAATTGTGACCCACCCACATCCCTAATGTGGGAAAGAAGTCATTTCCAGGAGTCATCAAAGCACAAACAAGCAAAAATTTTATTTTGAAAATCACTTGTTTGAGTGCCTGGGTGGCTCAGAGGGTTGAGCCTCTGCCTTCGGCTCAGGTCATGATCTCAGGGTCCTGGGATCGAGGCCCGTGTTGGGCTCTCTGCTCAGCAGGGAGCCTGCTTCCTCTTCTCTCTCTCTCCCTGCTTCTCTGCCTACTTGCGATCGCTCTCCCAGTCAAATAAATAAATAAAATCTTTTAAAAAAATCATTTGTTTGAATGTTTCCTCTCAAACAGTTTTGGATCTAGTGAACAAGTGTTTCCATAACACTCACCTTTTGTAATGCATTCACCGAGATGGTCCACTTTTCTCTTTCAACAGAGTTTTCCAGCTCTTCCCACGTTCCTTAATCAAACAAACAATTTCTGAGGCCACAGACAGTCTATGAGAAGAATATCTCATTTTGTCTTTAATACCTCGTCTTCCTTTGTAAGATCATTCTAAGAGGAGGGAAGGAACCGAGGCTACCAAGTTATTCTAACTCTACTTTGTATTCACACTGACATTATAAACATTGCATCTTGCAAAGTTTGGAGAGACTTTGCTCCACAAATTTCCACTGAAGATGCACGACTATAAATCTGGGAAGCGTGACATATACAGGAATTGCTCCAAGCACTTCATCTGTGCCCTGTGTCCCCACAGACAGTGGGTAAAGGGCTTGTGGCTAACGATACGGTAAGCATTCTCAAACAGCCCTTGGACTGAATTCGTGACACACACAGATAGGACACTAGATGTATCATCTAACTAATAAGACCAAGAAAGAAATGTCATTCGCTTCAAAATAACCTACAAATTCAGCTTGTCTTCCTTTACGAAGTCATGAATATTAAAATAAAAGCCTCTGCCAGACTTTTTTCTGAAAACAAGTTGGGACTCTTGGAAGTTAAAACTTCTGGGAAGCCCGGATGGCTCAGTCCATTAAGTGTCTGACTCTTGGTTTTTGGCTCAGGTCATGATCTCCTGGGTTGTGAGATCAAGCCCCAAATCAGGCTCTGTGCTCAGTGGGGAGTCTGCTTAAAGATGCTCTCCCTCTGCCCCTCCCTCAACTCACTCTCACACTCTCGCTCTTTCTCCCTCTCTAAAATAAATATATAAATCTAAAAAAATAAAAATAAAAAATAATAAAGCACATGTTCATAGTTAAATCTGCAGAATCAGGGATGGACCTGTTCACAGAAACACTGTTAATGCAAGAATACCTTCAAACCTCTGATTTTCCCACAAGCAAACAGTTCTGGAAATGTCTTCTTTTAATTGGTTGCTTAGCTGGGTCTTTTTTTCTGACCTCATGTTTTCTAAGGCCGCTTTGGAGTCAGATTTTCCTTAGGCTATTTAGAACCAAGTCATTCATGCCATGAAAACTTAATTTTGTTTCTTGTCACTATCTGTCTATCCTTCCATCCACCCATCACCCGCCTACCCATCTTCTCCAACCACTCATCGATCTATCCGGTTATTTATGAGAAAATAGTTGAGTAGCTTCTCTATGCCTTTGTGTGATTTCTCTATGCCAGGCATTATCTATTTCCCTAGAGATTCAGGGATGGAATAGATCTAGTCCTATGATCACACACCTTACAGGCTTAGTGTGGGACTGGGTGTACATGCATTGACTTCTTAAGACAAGCAGAGCCGTGTCTCCTCTAGTAGAATTAGATAAATACATCTAGTGAATGGGGCTTCTGGGAAATGGGGTAATTCAGAATCTCTTCTGATGTTACATTTGGAAGGCACTATCTACACTTAACCATAATTAGACCCCCACCACCCTCCTGACTTAACGTAGGAGCAGTGGTAACAATAGGAAGTGATTTCTTCTAGACTTAACCCCAAACCTCATTTGCTTCTGTGCCCCACTTGCCACATCTTCTGGACCCACTGTGTGTGGTTCAAGAATCTGTCATTTCAGGGTGGAATGAATAACATCTATCTCGCCACTTTCCTTGCCACTTAATTTCTCTGACGTGCCAATGGCTTACTCAGGGGAATCAAATTTGACAAAGGGAAGGAAGTATTAGTATTTATTTTCAAATTTCAATTTAACTTTTCCTTCTAGAAGTAGCTCAAATCAAACAATGCAACCAATTAAAAGAAAATCTTTATTCTCAAAAAGCTCATCAGACTTTGGTAGAACTTGAAACCTAAATCAATGTGAAGACAACTTATTTCATGCAATTTAGTGATTTAACTAGTTTCCAAAGCATTTTCTGAGTTTCTACCAATTAATAGCTCCCTAAACAGTCAGTGAGGTGGCCTAGGTAACAACACCTTCACCAGAACTTGAGGATATTATTATTATTATTATTACTATGATTATTATTTTTTTACCTTGGCCAATCAGATTGAAAAAGATACACGCCCTTTAATATTTTATATACTTTTTTATTATGAGTTCTTTTTTCCCTATTGGTTTATTGCCTATTTATATTTCTTTTTAAAGATTTTATTTATTTGACAGAGAGAAACACAGCCAGAGAGGGAACACAAGCAGGGGAGTGAGAGAGGGAGAAGCAGGCCTCCCGCCGAGCAGGGAGCCCGATGTGGGAATCGACCCCAGGTCTCCAGGACCATGACCTGAGCTGAAGGCAGTCGCCCAACCAACTGAGCCACCCAGGAGCCACCATCTATTTATATTTCTTTATCAGCTCGTCGCCTGTTAGAGTTCTTTTCCTATTTTTATTTTGGGTTCTTTGGTTTTTCTTTTAATGTGGATTTTTGCTGTTGTTGATGGTGTTGTTATACATTTTTGAAGCTTTCCCCCACCTGAATTCCTACTCCCCTGGTCCTGGCCCCTGTATTGCCTTCACCAACACTCTTCCCCACCCCAGGGATGACAACCCCTTCTTTCCAATTGCTCAGTGAAAGTAATCCAGCGTTTTGTTATCTCTAATGTTACCAGTAGCTTTCCTAAATTTATCTTTTTTAAAATTAATTTTTATTTTTTTCCATAACCCAGCCATCCTATTCCTCCCCCACACCCAGCAACTGTCAGTTTGTTTCCTGAAATTAATTACTTATTATAATTAAAACACACACACACACACACACACACACACACACACACACACACTGCAGACCATCCTTCACCCACTTGAGAGACTACTCCATCCATCATCCTCTCTCTCTCTCCTAATCATCAGATCTCTGAGCTGTTCCAGAAACACAGACAACTCTAAACACATTAGATTTTCTCTCATTAAGAAAGCAAAGAAACAGGGACACCTAGGTGGCTCAGTCTGTTAAATGTTGGACTCTTGGTTTTGGTTTAGGTCATGATCTCAGGGTTCTGAGATGGAA
Organism: Spilogale gracilis; assembly: GCA_004023965.1. Taxonomy (NCBI): domain Eukaryota; kingdom Metazoa; phylum Chordata; class Mammalia; order Carnivora; family Mephitidae; genus Spilogale; species Spilogale gracilis. The sequence goes on from PITA01011944.1 coordinate 22,380, forward strand.
CCCCATATTGAGCTCCCCACTGCATGGACCCTGCTGGGGATTCTCTCTCCCTCTGCCTCACCCCCTGTGCTCCCCACCACCCCCAAAGTGCACGCTGTCTCTCAATAAATAAATAAATAAATATTTTAAAAATTAAAAAAAGAAAACAAACAAAACAACCTGAGCAGCAATAATAATAATAATAGTGAAATTTCTTCTCTAACATCATCTGACATATTCCCTGGGCTTTTGGGAATGCTGCCAGCCTTTGGGAAGCTGAGATCCCTACAGGATAAAAAGGACAAGCCACAGGCCATCTTGAGACCAACCTCAGTAAGAGAGGCTAAGGCACAAGGAATATTTTTGTTTTTATATTTTTCATAGTTTCAGCAACAGAAATTTTAAGTCTCCTTCACATACAAAGATGGCACTAAGAAGGCATAGCTGTTTTTCCATCTGCATCTGCCCTGGGACACCCAAACTCCTCTCAGAGGCCCCCCAGGAACAGAGGGGACGGGGAGTTGAGTCTCGGTGAGTGGGAAATGCACTGAGCACCCCACACAAGGCTCCCAGCGAGCATCTCTGAGCATTCAGGGGTATCAGTGTGTGACCAATCCCAAATGTAAAGAATCAGTCAAAGGGGATTCTAAAGTATAATTAATTATAAGTTCTTGGTTAATCATTATTCATGTCATGGGATGATTTCAGTTGCCTCAAAACAGACGGGCAGAGCACAAACTTCTGTTTTAAGACTCAGTTTTCTAAAGTGAGTTGAGCTTTCTGAACTCTTTGTGGGTTGGCATAAATCAGTAACCCTTTGCAGCATATAAATCCGGACAGAGAACTTCTTGGCACATTGACAGTCACTGAAAAGGTACCCGACAGATGGCCTGATTGGTTAACGTTAGAAATAGATGGTGTTTGGAAAGGTTCTCACTGTGTGTCAATGACTTACCAATCGCAACTCCAGGAGAGTAGGAGGAGACTTGTAGATGCTGGATCTGCTTTGCCTGCTCTGCAGGGAGCAGGAGATGAAGGAGGAGACAGTGGACTCAGCTTGCCCCACCTGCTGGGGATGAGCACATGTCTGACACACAGTAGGCGCTGAACACCTATTAAAACTGGGCTTCTCCCCAGCTGGTGATTGCTTTGTTAAGGTGGAAAGTCTCAGTCCTGTACTTGTACTTAAACACACAACCCAGCTCACAGGGAAGTGGGATCAACCTTGTGCACAGACAGACCTAAGCTACCCTTGCCTCCAGATCCTTCCACCTCTGACCTAGATGCTGCTACTGGGAAAACATGCTGCTCCTCGATTCCAGCTCCCTCAATGCATCGTCTATAGTGGCTTGGGTTGTCCTGAAGTTCATCGAAGTCTTTGGCCCACCAGCTCTTTCTTAGGAGCGTGTCCCTCTTTACTCTCCTCCCATTGGCTCAGCATGCTTCCTACTGGCAAAGGTAAATATGTGGCTCAGGGACCATCTTGAGCTGAAAACTGAGATTTGGGGAGCAGTGAGATCGCTGGTGGGAGCTGGAGATGAGCTGCCACTGAAATCAGAAAATACCGTTGGCTTTGCGGTTCAGTTCACCTCTTTGTAAAAACACTCTTTACAAAAGAAAACAAAACAAAAACCACCACCAACAAAAAAACATGACTTAACTAAAGGTCAACCACAGAGAGTTTTCCCTGATGACATAAATGTACTAAAAAGTGGTGGATTTTATGAGCTCCAGACATTCCTCTTTTGACATTTTAAGGTGTAACAATTTTTTTTTTTACAAATTTCTTCCCTTTTATAGGTTTTTCTTTTTTTTCTCTTTTATTGTCATTGGAGATTTGTTCTGGGGAAGAAAAGACAAGTCCTTGGTGCGAAATCTTGAACTGAAGGCCATTTTTCAAGTGAATGTGTCACGTCCTGAGCCAGTGTTTGATTACAGAAAATAAAATTGGCCCACACAAGCCAGTTTAACTTCCTGCCATTGTTGTGTCGTTCAAATGTTTTGTTTATCAGAATGCAACTTTGCCTGATTCCAGCTGCCGTGAATTGTCAGGACCAAAAGGACTGCAAACCAGCTTCGCTGCGCTGGTGTCGTTCTTCATTGGCTTTGTTAAAACATGATAATTTAAGAATTATATTTTCAATAGGGAACTTGAAATGGGCTATTTTCAAAATGGGAAGTTAAAAGCCTTTGCCTGAAATGAGTGAAGACATCCAAGCCTCACTCAAAAAAATTGAAAAATCCCAAATACACCAACTCTCATTACACCTTAAAGAACTGGAAAATCAACAACAAATTAAACCAACCCCACACACAAGACAGGAAATGGTTCAGATCAGAGCAGAGATCAATGAATCAGAAACTAGAGATACAGTAGAACACATCCACGAAACTAGAAACTGGTTCTTTGAAAGAATTAATAAGATTGATAAGCCATTGGCCAAACTAATCCAAAAGAAAAGGGAGAAGACCCAAATTAATAAAATTATGAATGAAAGGGGAGAGATCACAACTAACACCAAGGGAATAGAAACAATCATCAGAAATTACTATCAACGATTATATGCCAGATAATGAAGACATTCAGAGTCCTCTGGAGTTCTTGAAGATTGAGACAAAGATCCCTTTGTCTCTGAAGATTCCAACCTTGAACTTGATGTGGTAGAAGTTGCTCCCAGCACAGCCAGGGCACCGGAAGTCTGCAGCACGAGCTGCGTAGAGGGCATCATGTTCTTAGAAAGTTATTCCAGAGATGAATTTTATGATTATGGCAAACAAGAATGCTTAAATCTGATGTTCTCTCCTTGGGAAAACTGAACAAGTCAAGATCATAATGGGGTATTTGAGAACAAACCTACAAGGTTTGAGGAAAATCTAAGATCATTTTGCATCTAGAAAGAGTTTGACCAGAAACAATGAATGAACAATACAAGTATGTAAAACTTACCTTAAGAAGTTGGTTTGGCTCTTCCACCAAGCTTGGTTTCAGAAATCCCTTGGATGGTGGCCTCACATACCAGGAGAAAAGGCGGTGAAGCCCTGTGAGATGAGTCTGGTTAATTCTAGTCTGGAACCAACACACGCGGTTTTGTTGGAAAACATACCCTTTTCAAATGGCATGAGAAGAATGCATTTTATTCCCATTAAAAGTCACCCTTTGCTCAAATAAATGGTTAAGAGACTGAGCTTCACTCAATTCTCTACCTTGGCAGTTGGTTGGTCACCTGATACCTACCTGTATTGACCATGCCTGTGATGGTGATACCTTAAACACCACAGGTCCCACAAAGCACCTGCTTCTTGGCTCTCATACAGAAATTTTCAATGTGTGAATATCTTTTTAGCAATTGCTGGATAGACTAAGGAAACAATGTACCTTTGGATGCACCAATGGGCTAAAACAAAAACAGTTGATGTTAGAGTTTGGGTTCCCAAAACGCCCACCAAGATGCAGATGTCTGTGAAATGGATTTATTAAAAAGGATTCCCAGAAAATCTGACAAAGGAGGAGGAGGTGGTGGGCCTAGGAAGGCAAGAAGTCAAGTGAGGGTGGGTGGCAGGTGGAGCCTCCAGAAATATACCTTTGGCCCACCCCCTTGCCTCAGGGGGAGCTGGGGAAACGAGTAGATTACATCTACTCGTGTCAAGAGAGCTGAGCTCTAGTGTGGGAGGATGCAGACCCCAATGCCCTGCTCCTCTCTCCCATACGTGAGCAAATGACAGCTCCGGCAGCTGGAGACAGCAGTCCAACAAAGAGATGTAGGTGCTGCCAATGAGGAGGGAGAACAACTGTGCACGGAAATGGTAGCAGATCAGGGGGTATGCCCATTGTGGTGCGTCGCCTGCTGTCCACAGCATACCCTAAGTACTTCAAGCACATGTCCCTTCAAAGAGCCTATCCCTTCACTTCTGCATGTTTATGGCGGGTTCCAAGTTGCCCAGCTAGTATCTATACCCCCTTCTTCCTCATTGATGGAACTCTTGAGTTCCAGCACAAAATGTCAGACTAAATGCACATATTTCTATACTCCTTGCAGCTGGAAGTGGCTGATGTGAGGCTCGTTTGATGCTTTCCCTCACTTTATTCATTCTGTTTGATGTTAGGCTGTAGGGACCATCTTGGGGTTGGAGATGGCAAGCATGATGAGAAGGACACCGTGAGTACAGTGGAGTGCAAACATGGAGACGTGGAAAGGCTTGCATCCCGGGGGCACCTGTGCCAGCCCTAGGTAGCCACCTCTTAAACTCCCGTGCTAAGGCTGAACTATAGCCCAAGCTAAGCATTGCTAGTCAGAGGGTTAGCCGCCACTGAAACTATTCCTGAAGAACGAAGCATTAAATGTAAGAGTAAAGATGTACTGAATGAAGCAGAAAGTGGCTTTTTGTTTGTTCCTAATCAAATTTTCATAAAAATATGAAGTGCCTCTGAATGTTTGTCCTCCTGCTTCATGGGCATAGCTGAGTCAGATGGAAGTAGGCTCTGGTCAGGGTTTCCAACTCAAGGTCAAATTAACGTCTTTCTTCCACAGAGGAAGAACAGTAGATATCACTTGCATAAGGGGAATGAATTCATTGTTCATCCAAAGAGAAAAAGAGTGGCTCCCAGATCTGGTTTATTTCAGCAGATGTTTAAATTCTTAATCAACAATTGTAAGGCAAAATGGAATATGTTTATTGCACATGACAAGATTGTTGAAATGAAGAGAAGCTCGGGAACTGGATGAAGACAATTGATCATGAAGATGATTAATCATTGGGAACCGTTGGCTCATTTACATGTAATCAGATTTACTGCATTTGCAGCAAATAAAGCAATCATTAACCATCTTTCCTTACTGAGAAATAGTCGTGGTGACCGTGTGAAGGACTGACCAGGGTGCATTCCATGTGTTCAGTCCCTAGAGCCCCCAGCTCGTGATGGCCGCAGATATGATTGCCAGCCTTCTCCACCAAGACCTGAGATCTCCAGGAGGGGAGGAGGCATCTCTGTTCCTTGTCTTATCCCTTTTCTTGGCCACATGATGCACTTGCAGATATCATGGATGCATAATCCCAGAGAGGGCCAGAGACTCCTTCAGTCTGCCCCCTGCACAAACAGTTAGCCTCCCAATCAGTGTTCATGGAGAGTCTCGCCAGCCAGAGCCTGGGCACTGCCCCTGGCAACTTCCTGTGAGGTGTTGAGACCACCTCTCAACAGAATTACTCTCCCAATTGTGGTAGAAAAATGATAAACACTGACGTCATTGGTATTTACACATTATACCAGCCTGGATTCTTGAAATAACGTGCTAGGGGATAAAAGGTACTGGATATAGAATCTGATATGCAGGGATAGCTTTTTGCAATTCAGTCCAGTTTGGGGAAATTGGCAGACATACTGCACGAGCATTTCATCAGCTAAAGAACGAAGCAGGAAAGGAATCTTTTGTTCCTTTGTGGTATATGTAAACCATTATTTTTCATGTTAAATAAACACTGAATCAGAATATATAATTTAACTTGTAATTGAATGGAAATAAGAAAAGTCTGGGGTGCGGAGGAAAAAACTGGAAAGAAAAAAAATCAAAAGGAGTTTATAGTTTTTCCCATGAAATCACCGCTGTGATAGAGAGGATGAACTGGTATCCCCAGGGATTTATGGTGAAGTGCAAAGAGGCCCTACAGACATAAAAGTGCCCTTAAAGTCTAATAGTCCTGAAAAACTCACATTTTCAAAAAAAAAAATTCACATTTTCTATATATTGTTTCTTTTAGTCTATAAAAAACAGAATATTAGCATCACTATTTTGAAGAAATAGGAGTTAGATAAAGACTCATTAAAATTTGTTATATAGCATTAACTTTTAGTACTGAAGAGTGACAATTAAATGCCCTATTTATCAAAAAATCTCCTCAAGCAAATGGACACCTAGAAGAATGGATCCTTGGCCCTCAGTCTTATATCCATAGACTTCATCAGTTAAAATTCTAAGTACTCAGCCGTTTCTCATGTGTGTACCATGGAATCTAATATTTCTAGTAGAATCCACTCTTCACATAATCTTTACTCTTGTGTACTTTTGCTTATATAGCAGAGCAACTCAATGGAGAAGGAATATTCTTCAAAAGACAGTGCTCAGTAACTGGACATCTACCTCCTGAACAATAAACACTGATTCATACCTCATACTTATACAAAAGAATTAATTGTGTGAGTAGTTCTAAATGTAAAACTCTAAAATTTAAAAAAATGTTAGAAGAGAGGTGCCTGGGTGGCTCAATTGGTTAAGCATCTGCCTATGACTCAGGTCATGATCACAAGGTCCTGGGATCCAGCATCACGTCAGGCTCCCTACTCAGTGGGGAGTCTGCTACTCCCTCTCTCTTGGTTCTTCTCCTCTGCTCATGTTTGCTCTCTTTCTGTCTCAAATAATAAAGAAAGTCTTCTACTATCTGCAGTTTTAGGGATCCCATGGGGATCCTGGAACATATCCCCTAGGACGAGAGGGGCCACAGTATTAAAAAGAAAATAAGAAAGCTGGGAAGACATATTTGCAAAACACATAATTGTTTAATTACTTGTACTCAGACTATATAAAGAACACTCAAAACTCAATATTAAGAAAACAAATAACTCCATGGAAAAAAGTTTTGAAGAGACACTCTGGCACTTAACCAAAGAAGACAGATGATAGAAAATAAGAATTTGAAAAGATGGCCAACACTGTCAGTCATTAGGAAAATGCAAATTAAAATTATAGGATCCATGACATACCTGTTAGAACAGCTTTAAAAAAGGGACAAAACCAAACATTGACTAGAATACAGAGCAACTGAAATTCTCACACAACTGAGGATAGCACAATAGTGCAAATACTTGGAAAAGCAGTTTGGTAAATTAAACACACACTTAATATTTGACCCAGCAATCCCACTTCTGTATATCTACCTAAAAGGAATTAAGTACACAAGAACTTACACTCAGCTCATTACAACAGCTTCATTCATCATTGTCCCAAACTGGAAACAGCTCAAACACCCATCAGCTGGTAAATGGATGAAAAAAACTGTGCTCATCCACTTGATGGAAAGCTGCTCGGTGACCAACAGGAGCACTCCGCTGACCTGTGCAAGGAGAAGCATAACTCCCAGAAGCATGTTAATTGAAAAAAGTCAAACTCAACAGGTGATGTACCATATGAGTCCATTTACACAACATTCTGGAAAAGGCAAAACCTTGGGAATAGAAATTAGATCAGTGATTTCCAGGGAGGAGGGGACCGAGGTCATGACAGAAATCCTCTATATCTTGAAACAACACCAAAGTAGTTTCATTATTATAGAAGTTTGCCACCATCTATCGACTATATGCCTAGAAGGTTGAATTTTACTCAATGTCAATTCTGCCACAGTGAGTCTGTGGGGTGAGGGAGGAATGAGACATGAAAACCAAGTGTCATATGAGTTCTCAACTGGATACTGATCGAAAATACAAGCAAGCAAATAAACAAAACCACAACAATTTCAAGGCCTATGAGGACATTATTGGAACAGTTGGGGGAAATACCAGTGAACAGCATATTGGCGAATGTTATTGTATAAGTGGTAAATTTCTTGGAGATGGCAAAGACAGCATGATTGTGTCAGAAAACGTCCTGTCTATGGAGATGCAGACTGAAGTGCTTACAAGTCAATGAAATATCATGACTTCTGCAACGCACTGTCCAAAGCTTCAGACCATTCAGAGGAAGGCATCTGTGGAGGGAAGGGAGGTGGCTAGAGAGAGAAAATGAACAAAATGTTCACAACTGGTGAATCCAAGGGAAATGGTAGTTTTATCATTCTATTTTTCTGTAGGTTTGCAATTTTTCAAACAAGAAGTTGGCTCAAAATGTGTTAATTCTTTTTTTAATGCAATATAATTATTTGTATACAATGGAGAGCTTTGAAGAACTTTATTCAAATAAAATAATTGGAGCTATACACAAAGTTGTGAGGAAAATATGCTCCACACTCTAAAGTTCATAAAGCTAAACATTACAATGTGTGGAGATGTCCAAAACCACAGCCTCAGACTGGCACTCAATACATTTTTATTTTTAAAAAATGTGCATTTACATCAAAGGATAATGGGTAAATAAATTACAGGATAATAACATAATTCAATACTATGCAAACCTTAAATGTGTTTTCTAAATATTTAATGAAATGGAAAATACTTATGCTATAGTTAATAAAAAAATCAAGATACAAAACCTATATATATGAAGTTATTTTCTAAAAACATATTTTAAAAAAAACATGGAGAGAAAACCCTGGAAGGAAATAAACTAAAAAGTTAAAGGAGGTTGTCTTTGGCAATGGGATTTATTTTTGTTTATATTTTGTCCTATTTTCCAATTTTCTACACCAAGTGTATTCTTTTTTTTTTATCTGTAACATCTGAAAATGTGTTTGAGTTTAGCGTTGCAGTACATTGGAAAGGAAACAAAGTGTACCCAGGAAAATCTCTCAAAACAAGTACCCATAGGTTAGTTGACAATAGGGATGAGACAATAGTAACACTGAATGAGTTCAGTAAATGCCTGATGGACTGACTGATTTACAATCATTTACCTAATCATGGCAAAGCCTTTGGATTTAAAGTGAGTTGTTCACTAAGAAATCATTTTCTTTTTTTTTTTTTTTTAGTTTTTTTTTTATTATTTGAGAGAGAGAGAGTGAGTGAGAGAGAGCATGAGAGAGGAAAAGGTCAGAGGGAGAAGCAAACTCCCCACGGAGCTGGGAGCCCGATGCGGGACTCAGTCCCAGGACTGCAGGATCATGACCTGAGCCGAAGGCAGTGGCTTAACCAACTGAACCCCCAGGCACCCAAGAAATCATTTTCAAATATGTTTTGATAACATGATAGTAATTTCTAATTGTTCATTACTCTTACAGTGTTAAAAACAGAATGAAATAAAACCTTATTACATCAGATGAAGTAGGAAAAATCCAGCTGTTCTGTCTTCCAGGATATTCATGTCAACTCCTTTGACCCCCTATCAGCTTCTGCTCTGAGCTGGAACATGGGGCATCCAAGAGGAGCCCCTTTCCAATTTATTCCCATCTCTAGATTGTTCTTTGCCAGTTGAGTGACATTCAAATAGTGATAAGAAGTTTCTTCTTAAAATAATATCGCTTGAGGGAGTGAGCACAAGATAGGAGGAAAACCGTGAAGAGGCCAGGTGGAAAAATGATTGAGAATGTAGAGCTGTTTGTCAAAACCTTCCAGCCAGAGGCGACCCTGGTGCCAGGATCTTGTCCCTCCAGATCAAGTCTGTGTCATCAAGTGGAAGCCCATGGGCCTTGGGTTTCTGGAAAAAGTCCTATCTGTGCAGCTGAGGTTAGCACACCTCCTGGAGGGGGAGCTTGGCAGGAGGACTTAAGGCAGCCTGGGCCGAGTACGGCTGCTAAGATGCCGCTTCTCATTTCCTCAGCCTCGGAGGTTGTGGGAAGAGGGTGACGAAGTGGAAGCCAAGAGCACTCATTTGGGGGAAACTGCTCTTTGGGGGAATTATTGGGCGAATGTTAGCTTTGGGGTTTCCTCTTAATAAAGGATGTGATTCCTGGGCTGGAAGAAGATCCCCAGCAGCCCAGACATCCCCAGCAGTCAGGAAAGTCAAGTGCATCCTTCTACATGTTGGAGAACTTGCAAGGAGAGCCAGAGGCTCGTGGCAGAAAGGGCCTGGGATACATGTGCAAGAGCTGGGATGTTTAATAATTGATCGCCATTTCTTACTGAAATCAGTACCATGAATTCCTTTAGGTCTGATATCATTAACACGTCAGGTTGATTAGATGTTAAGAGATAAGGTGGGCTGTAGTCCAGCAAGAATTTTTCAAACAAAAAAGGTTTTTTTAAATTTTCTCTTAAAATTCCCCAAGCCCCATTTCCTGTATAAAAATTTCCAAATAGGCATTTTTGAATAAAAAATATTTTTCTCTGCTTTATTTCTGGGGACCCCTCTGAAGCCAGAGGGAAACTAAAAGTATTTGCTTTGCACCTTATTTTAATGTTAACTCTACCATGGATTGCACGTGCCATCGGGCATTTATAATATCCTGAAATGGGCACTTGTCTTTATATTACATAAGAGTGTTGCATAAATACTTTCATGCCTGTGAACTCAATTGAGTTAAGTATTAAGTATAAAGAGTTCTACAAAACCACACAGTTAATAAATGATGTTGCAGCTTAATGTCGGTGCTTAGGAACCTCTGAGAGCTTTTATCTTCATATTTTAAATTCTTAATGATTCCTCCCCCTTCCTTATTAAAGCTTGTTGGAGAAATGAATCTTTTTGTCCTGGAAATCCTTAACATTTTCCTCATTAGCTGGAAGGAAAGGGACCCCAGTGAATGCCACCTCCTCTCTCTCTCTCTCTCTCTCTCTCTCTCTCTCTCTCTCTCTCTCTGGCTTCTGACTATTCAATTGAAACAACTGGAATTAAAAGCCAATATGAAAATTCATTTGATAGGATCATGGCGTAAAGGTGGAACATCTACATGCTCTCCCCTACTTAGCTTTTACTATAGTGAGTGCACACATGCATGCGCACACACCCCGACACACGCACACACACACACACACACAATCGTGGCTATGGGAAACCTCAGAACATAAGAAAAGCTAAAGTCTCCTAGAGATCATTCTATCCAACTCCTTTATTCTACATGTCAGGAAACTGAAGTCTAAAGAGGGCAAGTAAAGCATTCAAGGTCACCATCAGGTTCTAGGTAGCTTGGAGGTCACTGCCCAGTCTTCCTGTCCTCTGTCCTGCTGTGTGGTACGCAAGAAGCAGAAACTCATGAGTTTGAATATCAGCCTGCCGCTTGCCCACTGTGTAAACTTCCACAGATCACTTTCCTTCTTTTTCAAGCCCGTTTCCTGTCCCCAAAGCCAGGCTGGTATCACCCACCCCACCAGTGGGGAGGTGTTAGGAGGGGTGATGTGTCTTTCAAGCTTCTTACAGCGCCCCAATGGAAGCAGATTACTGGAAATATTAGAGTTATTCCCTGCCTTTGCCTTTCGGGTCCCATGATGGTAAGTCTGCCGAGAGTGTGGAGGCCATGTAGTCGGCAGTGCCAGGTGTCCAGCGGGTCTTCCTCGGCCACGGGTCTCCCCACATTTGGTAAAAAGGGACTTTGTAATGCAACAAATTTGGGTAACACTACACATGGTGCAACTCCACTTAATTCAGAAGATCCTGAAATGATTGGACCTCATCCACCACCAACTTACTGAACGAAGGCCGTCAGGAATACCCCAGACATTGTTATAATAGCTAAAATCAAACCAAACCTAAGAAGCAAAGAAAAAAACACTCCCATGGCTGACATTCTCAACATGGGGAAACTTAGATCACCTCCACCCCATTCTAGGACCTCCTACCTCCTATTCACACACTCCCTCTGATCCCAGCCCTCATGGGTGACTCTTACCACCCTCCAGTGATCCTGGATAAAATGGGGGTATTACAGAAGGGGGCCTCACAATGTGATGTGTTTCACTCCCTTTCTGGGAGCACTTCATGACCTTGAAAATCTAATTCTATGCTCTATGAAGAGGAGCCTGAAATGGGCCTGGCACATGGAACATGTTCATTATGTGCTCTATGAACTGGGAGCCTCCCTCAAAGGCTCGCAGCCCTCCTTGGTAAAAGATGTTCCCAAACAAAGCAACAGGCACAGCCCCAGATCCTTGTGTCACATTTGACCTCAACAAATGCATGTAAGTATTGCGGTGATCCCGCTGATTATATAAAATTTGATCAGGTCTTGAGTTCTATTTCATGCTTGCCACATATAGCTGTTCTGGACTTTCCTCTTCTCTTCCTGTTGCTTTGTGTCCTAACATTTGAAGAAATCATAGGTCACTAAAAGATGTTTTAAAGCCCAAATAAGTTATTTGGAGAATGCCATGTACAAATGCAGGCATAAAGCTGGACTTCTTTTCCTAGAAAATGAAGGACCGTCCATCAAGAGCTGAAGTGTTTTGAGGCTCCTGGAGGACACTGGCTGTGATGGCCAGGTCCCTAACCCAGCCTGTCCCCACTACTATGGAAGTGAGGACAACTGTCCCGTGAACTGGAGGAAGTGTGCTGTGTGATTCACCACCCAGAACTCATGAGATTCAACAGTCCCCTCTGCAAACCATCGATGCCCTATAAAATGATTCCCACTGTTGCTGGGGAAACGAGCCTTTTTCAGAGCATTTTACCCTGGAAATGATTGAAGAATGACAGGTATTATGAGATGCTATTAATTTTTATGAAAAGAAGAAAAATTACCTTTACTAGAAATTGTGATCCTGTTTTAAATGAAGGGAACATGACTTGCTTATTTCAGTCAATAAAAGGAGTAGTCAAAACCATTTATTAGCCAGATGGTGGCAGTGTTTTCATTAAGAAAAGATAAAGTGTTATTATGCACACCTCTGATCCATTTTATCAAATGTTTAAGAGGATGGATTTCAGGTCCTTCTCTCGATAATGCTTAAAATTCTACCTAAACAATGGGAGCAGAGTTTTGGATGGTTCCTGGTAATTTTTGATAGTTTCTACTACTAGGAAATTACATAGATTATATTAGGTGAAATTAAAATGTTTGACACCTTTCCTATCGCTACCCCTTTGTTAAGGTTTATAGAAATGGACTATAGTACTGATTGGCTGAGGTTATAGTTCCACTGACTGGTTTCCCACTTGACTTGACTTATATGGCTAGGATGCATTTTTGACAACTTAAACATTCCTCTTTATTGTGTTCTATCAAAGAGGAGGAGAGAGTGGTGTTCTGCTTTCTTCTCTAAAATTACCCCGCGCATCCTTTGCTCATCCACTCCCTGCAGACAGCACCACTGAGTCATACGTCACAGACAGGCAGAGCACCCGAGTTTTATTTCTGTAACACAATCAGGTGACAAATAAGCCAGCATCCTTGCCAACATTTAAATTCCATTATGCCAAAAAGGATTGCCAATCAGGTCTGGGAATAACGTCGTCCTCCTACTGAAAGGCACCAAAAATATCCATACCCTTGACCTCTCCATCTGGGAATATGATGTTACTTCTCCAAGGGACTAAACCCTCCCACCCATATGTGCTGCCGGCACCATCTGCACCATCTCCATCTGGGAACCAGATCCTAAACCCACACAGATGTACTCAAAGCCAGTGCCTGTACCCAGCAGACTTCTTGACCTCTGGGCCCTGTAGGAAATATTGAGCAGCACAGTGCAATTTGTGAGTGTGTATTGTCCCTCCTCATCTGGGATCTGTGCTCCTGTGCTTTCTTACTCTCCCTGGGACCAGAATTGAGTCATTTTGTGTTGAAAGTTTTATTTCCCAAGGTATATTGTTCTCATTGGCATTGCATTTAGGATGATCTTTGCTAATTGGTATTATAAAGCTACCTTGCCTGCCCCCCCCCACACACACACACACACTGCCATAAGATGCAAAGACCTCCCTATGAATGGAGGATTGGGGTCGCCTGCCCAGGGTTGCAGAGCAGATTATAGGAAGATGAACTTGGCAGCCTTGGATTTACAGTTTTCAGTCCGTGAAAAAGAGTGTGTATATGCGAAAGGCACTTTGCTGATTTAAATAAAAAGGAGTGTGAAGCCTACTCCAATAATAAGGATGCCATGGCCAAGAGCAAATGGGCCTTGAGCAACTTTCTCTTGGGTAGTTACTCCAACCTTCACACTCTTAAATCTGGCATCAGCTTGCAAAGATGACTAGATAAGTCTAATGTTCATAACAAAAGCTGTCACAAAGAGTTTTGTGGTAAAGATCATGTGAGAATCTGAGAACCCAGTGTCCTGAAGGATTCACAAAATGGTCACCAGGGAGGAGAAACTTTCCAAATGCCCTTGAAAGCGACCTTGGTTTTCCCCATTGAGAATGATACTCGCCATGGGCTTTTTGTAGGTGGCTTTTATGATATCGAGGTGTGTTCCTTCTATCCCTACACTGTGAAGAGTTTTAACCAAAAAGGATGCTGTATTTTGTCAAATGCTTTTTCTGCACCAATTCAGAGGATCATATGGTTCTTGTCCTTTCTTTTATTAATGTGATGTATCATGTTGATTGACTTGCAAATGTCAAACCAGCCTTGCAGCCCAAGGATAAATCCCACTTAGTCTTGGTGAATAATTCTTTTAATGTACTGTTGAGTCCTTTTGGCACTCATGTTCACCAGTTATTTGTCTGTAATTCTCCATTTTGATGGGGTCTTTGAGCTTTTCCTCTAAGGTCAGGAACACAACAGGGAAGCCCACTCTTAACATTAATGTTCAACATAGTATAGAAGTCCTAGCCTCAGAAATCAGACAACAAAAAGAAATAAAAGGCATTCAAATCAGCAAAGAAGGAGCCAATCTCTTATTCTTCGCAGATGACATGATACTTTATGTGGAAAACTCAAAAGACTCCACCCCAAAATTGCTAGAACTCATACAATAATTCAGCAACATGGCAGGATATAAAATCAGTGTGCACAGAAATCCATTGCATCTCTATACACTAACAATGAAACAGAAGAAAGAGAAATTAAGGAATCGATCCCATCTACAATTGCACCCAAAACTGTAAGATACCTAGGAATAAACCTAACCAAAGAGGTAAAGTATCCATACTCTAAAAACTACAGAATGCTTATGAAAGAAATTGAGGAAGACACAAAAAAATGGAAAAATGTTCCACGCTCATGGATCGGAAGAAAAAATACTGTTAAAAGGTATATGCTACTGGGACGCCTCAGTGGCTCAGTCATTAAGCATCTGCCCTGGGCTCAGGTCATGATCCCAGAGTCCCAGGATCCCCAGGATCGAGCCCCGCATTGGGCTCCCTGCTAAGCGGGAAGCCTGCTTCTCCCTTTCTCACTCCCCCTGCTTGTGTTCTCTCTCTAGTTGTGTTTCTCTCTGTCAAATAAATAAATAAAAATCTTTAAAAAGAATGTATATGCCACCTAGAGCAATCTATACATTCAAAGTAACCTCTTTTAAAATACCACTGACATTTTTCGCAGAGCTGGAATAAGTAATCCTAAAATTAGTATGCAACCAGAAAAGACCCCAAACAACCAGAGGAATGTTGAGAAAGAAAACCAAAGCTGGTGGCATCATAATGCCAGACTTCAAGCTCTCTGACAAAGCTGTGATCATTAAGACAGTATGGTATTGGCACAAAAACAGACATATAGATCAGTGGAACAGAATAGAGAGACCAGAAATGTACCCTCAACTCTATGGTCAACTAATTTTCAACAAAGCAAGAAAGAATGTTCAATAGAAAAAAGACAGTCTCTTCAACAAGCAGTGTTGGGAAAATTGGACAGCCCCATGCAGAGCAATGAAACTAGTCCATTTTCTTAAACCACACACAAGATAAACTAAAAATGGGTGAAACACCTAAATGTGAAACAGGAATCCATCAAAATTCTAGAGGAAAACAGAAGCATCAACCTCTTCAACCTTGACCTCAGCAACTTCTTGCTAGACACGTCTCCAAAGACAAGGGAAACAAAAGCAAAAATGAACTATTGGGCCTTTGTCAAGATAACAAAATTTCTGCATGTCAAAGGAAACAGTCAACAAAACTAAAAGGCAACCTAAGAAATGGAGGAATATATTTGCAAATGACATATCAGATAAAGGGCTGGTATGCAAGATCTATAAAGAACTTATCAAACTCTACACCCCCCCAAAAAAAAATCCAGTCAAGAAATGGGCAAAAGACATGAACAGATATTTCTGCAAAGAAGACATACAAATTGCCAACAGACACATGAAAAAATGCTCCACATCACTTGTCATCTGGGAAATACAAATCAAAACCACAATGAGATACCACCTCACGCCAGTCAGAATGGCTAAAATAAACAAGACAGGAAACAACAAATCTTGGTGAGAATGCAGAGAAAGCAGAGCCCTCTTACACTGTTGGTGGGAATGCAAGCTGATACAGCCACTCTGGAAAATGCTATGGAGGTTCCTTAAGAAATTAAAAATAGAGCTACCCTATGACCCAGTAATTGCACTACTTGATATTTGCCCAAAAGATGCAAATATAGTGATCCAAAGGGGCACCTGCATGCCAGTGTTCATAGCAGCAAAATCCACAGTAGCCAAAATGTGGAGAGAGCTGAGATGCCCATCAACAGATGAACAGATAAAGATGTGGTATATATATATATACATACAGTATATATATTATATACATATACACATACATTATAATAATGTAATATATACATTATTATATAATGTATATATTATGTATTCCATAATATATAATGGAATATTATATATATGACATTATATATAATAGAATATTACTCAGCCATCAGAAAAGATGAATAATTACCATTTACATCAACATGGATGGAACTGCAGTTTATCATGCTGAGTGAAATGAGTCAATCAGAGAAAGACAGTTATATGGTTTAACTCATATGTGGAATATAAGAAATAGCACAGAGAATCATAGGGGAAGGGAGGGAAAACTGAGTGGCAAGTCATCAGAGAGGGAGAAAAACCATGAGAGACTCTAAATTATAGGAAAAAAGCTGAGGGTTGCTGGAAAGGAGGTGGGGGGGATGGGGCAAGTGGATAATGGGCATTAAGGAGGGCATGGGATGTGATAAGCAGTGGGTGTTAAACATAACGGATATTATTGAACACTACTTCTGAAACTAATGATGTACTATATGTTGGTTAATTGAACTTAGATAACAAAAAGTGGAAAGAAAAAAGAAGAATGTGACCTTGTCCAATGATCCAAGATGCTCATGTCCCCATGGGCACTGGTGTCTGGAGGACACTTAGCATCTTACCTGGAAATAGTGGTAATTGAGTCTTAGCTTCTAACCATTGACTGGGAGGTCAGGAAGCCTGAAGAGCAGAGTAGCTGTTTTCAGATGCTTTAAGGGTCATCGGATAAAAAAAAAAAAAAAAGCAGCTGACTTCAAAAGGTGGTTGATTCTAGCTCAGTGCAAGGAAGAACTTTCTAATAATTTGCACTGCTCCCCAGAAATTAAACTGGTGAGAACACTGCAACATGTGGCATTCAAATGATTCCGAGCCCTGGATTCAACTCTGCTTACCTACTTACCAGTTGGATGACCAGTTGGAGGTTATTAACTCTTCTGATGCTTTATTTTGTCTGCTCATTCTATTTCTTTTTTTCCTTTTTTTAAAAAATATTTTGTTTATTTTTTTTGACAGAAAGAGAGAAAGAGAGCACAAGCATGGGGAATGGAAGAGGGAGAATCACCCGATGGAAGGTTCGATTCCAGGACCCCGAGATCATGACCCGAGCTAAACGCAGATGCTTAACCAACCGAGCCACCCAGGCACCCCTGCTCATCTTACTTCTTAGAGTTGTTTTTCTGGCCCAGCAGGAGAATGCATATGATGGATCCCAAGTGGAACTGTAGATGATACTGCTTGAAGGGGTTTTTTAAAGATGAAGTAGAGCCAGTGGCTACCAAGATTGAAGATGAGGTAATTCCTAGGGTAATGAAAGTTGCATTCATTGAATACCTAGTACTTCAGACCTACACTGGTTGTTTACAGAACCTCAGGTAATTCTCTTTGGAACCTCTGAAAGAACATTGTAATCTTTATCTCATAGGTAAGGAAATTGGGCTTGGAGATGGGGTGTAAATTGCCCAAATGAAGGACAGTGCTGAAATTTGAACCCAAGTGCCAGGTGCCTTTTAATTGCCCTCCCACTTAGCTGCCTCCAGTCCCTCAACTGCCCCTTTTTGTCAAGCAAGAGGGTTGATACCCAGTGATTCTGACAGCATCCCTTGCAATGCAAAATGGGAGGCTGGTCCGAGTACAAGTACAAGTGCGCCTTGTTACGAGTCCCCTCCCACTGAGGTGAAATAACATCCAGGAGATCAGCATCAGTTTCACGGTGGTTTGCCTCTTGTTATTCCACAGAAGTGCCCTTCTCCTCTGTCCCACACAGCGGCCAAACCTGCAAATGCATAAAATGAGAGAAGATCAAAGGGTTATCTTCACAAATCTGTTCTAAATAGCTGTAAAATTCTCCTTCAATCTGAATCGTAAATTCAACAAACATAGCTGTGATCTCCCAAGTGTAGAGTGTACCGTGAATGTGTGCACAGCTGGGCAAAGGCAACATTGGTGTTAATTTATCACTTCAGACATGTCCATCTTAGCCCAGCCTAAATTGGGAGAATTTGCCTGTGATATTCGTTTGGTTCGTTAATGAATGAGTATAGTCAGTTCAAGAGTGAGCTAAAACCTACGATTAGTGTTGTGAAGAGGGGAAATGTGCCAACACATGGAAGACCCATTTCTGCATTCTGAAAATTCTGCCTCCTGAGGTCCACAGCCCTGTACACAAGAAGTTCGTATATTAACCAAAGTGTTATCTGTCCAGAGAAGAGAATCTATAAGCCTCTTTTCCTTTCATTCCTTGCTTTTTTTATTCTTCCTTCCTCCCTCTCCTTTCTTTCCTCCTTCCCTCCTTTCCTCCCTCCCTCCCTTCCTTCCTTCCTCCCTCCCTCCCTTCCTTCCTTCCTTCCTTCTTTCCTTCCTTCCTTCCTTCCTTCCTTCCTTCCTTCCTTCCTTCCTTCCTTCTCTCCTTCCTCCTCTTTCTTCCTTCCTCTCTCTTTTCCTTTCTTTTCTCTTTCCATCAGTTTTGCTAAACTCAAACATGTGTATACATAAAAAAGCCAATTAGTCATATGCATTTCCTTATAAAAAGAGTAATCCTTCACTTCACTGCCATTTCCCCCTTTCCAGAGGCAACCCCTTTCTACACCTTCAGCTGAGTATTTTGATGTTCACCTCCATATCTTCAAAAACAAGCCTGTACTCTTCATTTCTCAGTTTTAGGCATTATAAAATTAAATCACAATTTTGGTGAGATCAATCATTGTTGTTTTCATCTTGTGACTTTGTAGCTCTGTTCACAGGTAAGTCAGACAATTTTCATTTGCTTTCTTGCGCATTTTTTGTTTTCCCTGAGTTCGTATTTCATCTCTCTAATTTGCCTAATTTTCTACACAGTCTTCATTATTCCCACCAAGAAAGCTTAATCTCTCAACACATTCAGACACATGAGGATTGTTATTAGTTTAAACTTCCTGATGAGCCCTCTCTCAGAGCCTTCTAACTTGTTCCAGTCTGGAGCAGCTGCCCTTTATGCCTGCATACAGCTCTCCCTTGGCTGTCCCTTCCCTGTCCCTGTCCGGCCTCCCTTCATTTATCTTCTCTCTATCATCTGGTCTTTTACCCTGTGTTCCACTTGCTTGCTCTCCACTCTTTTCCAGTGACAAGCACATCCTACTCTAGTGTCCTGAAACAGGACATACAAGAAGCAGACTTCTGAGACTTACTTCTCTTAAAATATCTTTCTTTTCCTCTCATAATTTTTTGATATATTACTTGGATAGAGAAGTCTCTGTAGGAAGCCATTTTCTTTAGAATTATAAAAATCATACTTCTTTGGCTTTTAGCCATTGGTCACTGTCACTGAGCATCCTGAAGCCTTTCTGATTCTGGATCCTTCACATGTGACCTTTCTTTGTTTCTCTCGTTCATTGGATCCTAGGATCTTTTTTTGTCTTGAATGTTCCAAAATGTCATAATGTGTGTTCTGGTGAGGTCTAGTTGCAACTCTCATACTGCATGCTTGCTGTAAACTTGAGTTCTTTGGTTTTGGGAAATCTTCTTGAATTATTTCATTGATCACTTCTTTCTCTTTGTTCTTTGTTTTGGGGATTATCATTACTTAAATATTGACCCTACTGGAGTGCTCCTCTATTCCTTTTATGTTACATTTCCTCATCATTTAGTTCTGCTTTCTCAACTTTTTCTCAACCTCTCTTCAAATCTTTCCATTGCCTTGTGATCTCTACTGCTGTGGTTTTTATTCCTGGTAACTTTTTGTACTACTGTCATTCCTTGAATGTTCCTTTCTATACCATCCTGTTCTTGTTTTGTGGTTTCATTATACCCCCTTATCTATGTAATAATGTCACTGACAGTTTGGTTGTTGTTTTGGTTTGCTTTGGTTCTTGATATTGTTTTTTCTTTTCTCTTCTTGTATAGTTCTACTTCCTTTCTCCAATCTAGGAACCCTCTTTTTTATCCTTGTCAAAAAATAAATTTCCAGTCTTTGACCATGCAGTTTGCAGGTGAGAAGTGGTCACCTAAAATGGGAGAGGAAATCTTGATCTGGAGGTCTGATTGTTTCTTAAACAGACTTCTGAAAATCCTCCTCATTTTAGTCACCTCCCTTTAACCTACTTCAGAGATACCCAGTACCACCAATTATTAGGGTTTTTGAGGGTTATGTGATATAAGTCAGCTTAATTCTAAATTTTTCCCATTTCTATATTAAAACTAAGTTTTCTAGGGTCTACTAGGTTATTTTTCCTTTTCTGTATTCTTTTCAACTTCCTAAATTTGGTTGTTATTGTTTCTTCTCTCATTCTCCTTAGCCTTGTGGGTTTGTGCCTATTTTTAAAACCCCTTTGTTGTGATTTCAGTGCAGTTACTGGAGGATATAAACATAGATATATGTGTTCCATCTTCCATGTTTAACTAGAAGGCGAACCAACATTTCTCTGCTTAAGGTTTTAAAAAATTAGTGTCACCAGAAATCACTTCCTTACATCTTCCTCAAATATCACATACAAATGTCTGACTCGTTTTCTCTTGTCCAATTTTCCACGAAGATAAAAGACAGCTAATCGATGTCTTCCTTGCTTATATTGTCAAGTACTTTATTAAGCCACTATCAAACATAAATGGAAGTGACTCTTCCTTTTCAGTAAGAATCATCTTAGTTTCTAGGGCACCTGGGTGGCTCAGTTGGTTGGGCATCTGACTCTTGATTTTAGTTCAGGTGATGATCTTAGGGTTCCATGTTCCCAGCACTGGGCTGGGCTCCATGCTGGGCATGCTGCTTAGGACACCACCCCTCCCTGGAGCCCCCCCTCAAAAAAAAGAATCATCTTAATTTTTAATTTGCACTTAAGTGCACTTTATGATTCATTGTGATTCCTTAGGTCTCTTTTTTTTTTTTACCTCTATTTATTCTAGCTAGTCATTCTTAATGCAAGGTATAGGTAAGTAAATAATTTATTCGTTTAGTCGACAAGTCCAGTGGTTGTGATTTTCTAGTCACTGTGTTAAGTACAAGGATTGTGACAGGAAATAAGAAAAATATACCTTGTATAAGGACATCACATTCCACTGCATAAATTCCGGTGGTCATTTTCTAAATTGATAATTGAAATTTGACATCATCTAATGTTCTCCTGACTGCTTGTTTCTCAAATGTGTTTGTGCTAATTTTGAATTCTCTTCCAAGGTTTTCTTCTTCAGTGTGACAATCCCAGTACCATCTCAAAAAAATCACACACACACACACACACAAAAAGCTAAATAATCATTTTGTATGACAATTTGCCCAGGAGAGGGGATTAGATTTCAGTTCTCTTCAACTCACAATGGGAACATTTCTGGTCTTCTTGACAAGTTGGTTATCTGTTGTACATGATGTAGAAATGCCACTTCACAAGTCTTATCTTTTTTCCCAGATCCTAATGGGCATGTCATGGAAAAGTAATAACTCCATTTCCTTCTATTCTTTTATGATATGTAATTTTTAACTTGAACATTTTACATTTCATTATATTTAGATTTGTCTGTCATTAAACATTATGCTAAAATATTTATGTATTTATAAGAACCATATTTGGGACATGGTTATTAATAAGGACATAAAATAAAAATTGAGAATATGGTATATGAAACAAATCAATTTCAATGGCCATATTTTTGTATCAGGCTGGAACACTGGCAAAAAACTTGCACCTCACCAGAAATAAGAGAATCATATTGAAGTTTAGAAAGAAACATGCATCCATATGGGCTTTGTGGGCATATTTAGTTTTAAAAAATTACTTTGGCATTTCCTAATCACCCCACGAAAGTGGCTACCCATGCCAAATGGCCTCACTGTTGTACATGGCCAGGAATCCAGGAAAAACCATGTTCTCTGAGGCAAGCAATACCTAGTGCTTCCTCTTCTGCCTGAAACCCTCTGAGTTCTCCAGAGAAACAGAACCAATACATACATATATATATGGAAATTTATTATAGGAATTGGCTCACACAGTCGTGGAAGCTAAGAAGTCCCATAATCTGCCATCTGCAAACTAGGGACCCAGGAACGCCCGTGGTGTAGTTCAGCCCAATTCAAAATGCCTGACAACCAGGAGCTCTGACATCTGAAGCCATGAAACAAGGATATCCTAGCTCAAGAAGAGAGAATTCACATTTTCACCACTTTTTTTTTTTTTTTTGGACCCTCCACAGATTGGCTGATGCCTGCCTGTATTGATGAGGGCAGATTGCTTTACTGGGTCTACGGATGCAAATGCTAGCTTCTTCCAGGAATACCCTCACAGACACACCGAGAAATAATGTTTTACCAGCTCTCTGTGCATTGCTGAGCTTGTCAAGATAACATAAAATTAACATCCTTTTTCCAGGAAAGGATAGAATGTCTGTGCCCAAGGAAGAGTTAAGAAAGCCAGCTGGCCCAGGGGAATTGTGGAGGTGACATTATCATGTCTTATCACTCAAGTCACCTGTCCTATTCCAAAAAGCTGAGGGGAGTTGCTTATACATCCAGAATGACCAATCCTGACCACCGAGTTTAGTCTACATAATTTCAAAGCAACTGGTTGATTTAATTCTTTTTTCCTACTGATTTGTCCCAACATTTTGATGTTTTGTAGATCTTATGGAAGACTCAGAGAAATGTCGTCTTGAAATGAAAGGCCAATGGACAGTCAACCTTCTGGTGCACTACCGTGGGATTGTCTTCCGGGAATGGCTCCCTTCTAAGGACCTTCCATGTCATTGCTTCATCATTGTCACTCAAAAATGAGGTTCATATGTACATAAACGTGGTTCACACATGAGGTTCAACATGATATCACACACCACAGTCATACAAAGGGGTTTTAACTCTTTGCTGTAGTCAATTGATCTGGGGAGGCACCTCTCATTGAAGAGCTGAAGCTGTTAGATGAGCTCAAGGTAGCCCCACATCCACCTCTATGAGGGAAGCAAGTCCACAGAGTAGAGAAGAATGAAGCCAACATGGAGAATGAGGAAAGCTGCCCGGACAGACACCTTCACTGAAGCTCCAGCCACACTCCTATTCAGTATCCTCCTGACACACTCCTTTATTCTTGAAGCTCATTTGGGTTGGGTTCTTATTCAAAAAATGCTCTCAACTAACCCTCCACTGCACCCCAGTAAATGCCATTTGGTGTTCCTCAGAAGCAGGTGTTACTGATTTCCTGTGGTTCCTCCTGCCTCCAGTACATGAAACCAAAAGTCGGGAGAAGCCCTTGTGCCTCATCCACTGGTGTTGCTCTTTCCAAGTACTCACTTAAAGCAGTGTTTCAACTGAGAGTGAAAAACAGGAGAAGAAAAGGAAAAGAGAGTCTGCTGGGATCAAAGTTGCTTTGAAATGCACAGAACACATCTCTCTGGGCCAGCAACAATGAAGCAATCCAACAGCCATGAGGGGTCACTCTACCCTCAGAGGGGAAACTTCCTCTGTTTGCAAGAAAATTTCCTTTTGAAGCATGGGGCCAACTGAGGGTGATTTGTCACATTTCTTTCTCCACTGGTTTACTTGCTTACTTACTTGGCTACTGCAATATTTCAATAAGCCTCCTACTTAATGACTGCTTGGAGACAGGGAATGCTTCTTCTCCTCCTTCTCCAGCCCTCCCTCCTTCTTTAACTCCTACGTAGTAGAAGAGGTATACAACAGACCCTAGCAAGTATCTTCCTTCACCAAGGATCTGATTGCCATGCAATAAACCAAATGTTTTTCCTGATGCCCAGTAATATGAATAATTTCTTATATGATTATGTCTATATCCCAAGAAACTAGAATTATTATGTTTCAGTGTTTTGTAATAGTGGCTTCTCCTGCATCAAATCCCCAAACCAATTACATAACAGCCAAAAAAAACCACAAAAAACAAAAAACAAAAACAAAAAACAAAAACAAAAACAAAAACACCCCAAACCCACACCCACAAAAATACCTAACACACAACTCAGAGGGCTGTGCCCACAGTTTCATAAGGGTTAGAATTTTGGATTTGATACTCACAAAGAAACACTGTAAATGTCAACAGGATTGGGGGCGCCTGGGTGGCTCAGTGCTTAAGCGACTGCCTTCAGCTCAGGTCATGATCCCAGAGTCCTGGGATCGAGCCCCGCATCGGGCTCCCTGCTCGGCAGGAAGCCTGCTTCTCCCTCTCTCACTCTCCCTGCTTGTGTTCCCTCTCTCGCTGTGTTTCTCTCTGTCAAATAAATAAATTTTTAAAAAAAATGTCAACAGGATTGGGGTTAATAATAGTACAATATATGCTTAGTTTTCTTTGTGTAAATATTTTCTCAAACTTGAGTGCCATCCTAAAATTAAATGTGGAAAGTGAAACTTATGCACATAACTTAAGCAAAGAAAATTTAGCTGAAAGTAAATAGGCATCCCACACAGCCACTCTACCATAGGAATTCAAAACCCTTATGATTCTTTACAATATGCAGTCTAAATCTTATAATTACTTTTCTTCTTTCCAGAAACTGAATACCTTACTATGGAGAAGAGAAGGGAAGGGAGGAACAAAATTAACTTTTCAAACCTATTTTTCTTAATTTTTGGTGTATTCTGTTAAATCTGTCCTAGATTCTTTCACCAAGCAGGAAGATTTTCTTTTCTTTCATTATGTCAAATTATATTTTGGAGACTCAAGAGCTTTTAGCAACATTTTTCAACATAATAAACATACCCAGATGAAGGGGTTTCCTAACAGTAAGTGATTTTCTAAGCCATAGACTTAAAATATATATACATTATTTATTATATTTATAATTATAAATATAATTAATGTATATTATATAATTATAATTACTATAATTACATATTATATATCACTTATGTTATTTATGTTTTTATTTTTGAACCATATTTTATATATTGTTTTATATATAAATATAGTATATAGATATATAGATATATGCACGCATAATTATTACAAGATGACATTAGTCAGCAGGACCGTGGCAGATGAGGTCCTATGATTTAGATCTGGAAGAAACTCCAAGAAAAATGTGCCCCTTACTGGGCAAGAGCCTAATATGGATCCCTGAGTTTCCTCTTGGCTGTGCTTCCGTGGGAAGCAGAGGGAGGGAAAAGCAGAGTGGCACCTACAGAGAGCACGGGAGGGTGATTCCAAGACACTCAGCGTCACAGCTGTACGATAGACCCACGTGACCTTCTGATTTGCTGCTGCAGTGTTTGTAGAGTGACAGAGCCATGTGGCTCAAATGACATTAAACACAATATGCGTGTAAAAAATTACATGTCTTGTCATACTTTATCCTGACCCTTGTGTGGGATGCTCGAGGCGTGCTATGCAGGGCCCGTGTCTCCGTCATGGGCAGCAGGCAAGGTCCCAGGTCCCAGGCCCTGGTGTCAGGACGATAAACTGCACCACATCACGGGAGGATGGACAGCTAGGTCCCCGAAAGAGAGACCTCACTGAGTTTTGACGTCAGCGATGACAGCAATGGCGGCATTGGTGGCAGTGCTGCCTCGTTGAGTACGATACTGAGACTGAAGGTACTTTCTGAGTACTGACTGAGCATCAGGCCTGGTACTGGGCCTTTATAGGTATCACCTCATTTAATCTTCATAAAACCCTATAATATAGTTACTGCTATCAAGGATGTTTTGCAGATTAGGGAGCTAAATCCTAGAGAACTAAGCCATGTGGCAGCCTGCCAGTTAGTGCGTGCCAAGGCGGGATTGTCGACTGGGGTCTGGATGCAGAGCCCATGACCCTGACAGGGTTTGGATGGAATCCAGTGCATTTCAACCCCACACAATGATGCTCACTGATCTGAGGCCAGGAGCCCAGGGAGAGCTGCCTGCCCACGCTCGATTTGCAATGACATGGCTATTTCTATTCCATGATTTGGGTATGGTGCCCTTTAACTGTCACTTTAACTGTCTGTTCCTCCTACCAGACACCATGTGCCGCTCCTGAAATGGTCACCTTCGAGACATTACTAATTAAATAATGATTTAACTTTTGAACGTTCTTCTAAGATACTGGATGTGCCTTTAAAATCAATTAGTTTTATAAGTTACTAATGGAAGCATAGCATCAACTGGAATGCTGGCCCTTCACAGGGTCCTTCTGTGAACTGGAAACTTTCAGGACGTCTGACCAACATATTCCGTGTGCTCAGCGGTAAGTCCTACATCTGCCCCTCAAAACCTAACATGCTAATATCCTCTGTAAATCAAAAAACAAGACAACACTAATCATGAGAACTCCCAGAGTTAGATCAGTCAAAAAGTACCGATTGATAATTAGCAGTTTGTCCTTGGCTTATTCCTACGGGTCTCAGTGTCGTCAACCGTAAAATGGGAATTCCAGTATCTTTCTTACTATGTCAATTCAGATATTGATGTGAACTCTCTCTGAGGAAAAAAAAAAGGCCTTTTTCAAAAGAAAGTCATCATTTTTTATGGTTCCATCTGCAAAATAAAAGAAACTTTAAAATACTTTCCTCTTCTTGCTTCTCCTCCATTATATCCGCTCTATCACCTGTTTCCATGCTCATTGATAGGAGTTTATAGCAGAAGATGCCACAGCTTTTCTTGTTCCTCACCACCCCCAATTTGCACACGGCAGACATTTAGTGCACATTTGAGATGGAGCGTAATTCAGAGCTTTCTCGTACCCACTCTGGCCCTGGGAGTGTTTCAGCATTCACTCTGAAGCCGAGGGAAGGAAGTCTCCCACTTAAGAAGAAGATAACTTTATATTAATTTTGCTCGTTGAAAGCTTTATGTAATACTTCTAGTGGAACAGCACCCTAAGGCAGGTTCCTCGGGCAAATGAAATGCTATGACCAAGTTATTAGAGAACATCAAAGTTATTTAGTAGAAACCAAGACCTGGGAGGAAGGACTGGCGTGTGGCTACAGCAGAAATGAAGAGCAACGGCCCTCCTTCAGTGCAAGCCGCGGAGGTGTCCACAGTGGGACAGAAGTATTTCTTGGCAAGCTGCAGAAAACTCAGCTCAGAGCCGTTTAAATAAAAGGGATTTTATTAGTTCACATCGAGGGAAGGGCTAGGGTGGATATGTCTCAGGCATGACAGACTCTAGGGCTCCAGCCCTTGTCTTCAGAGCCCAGCCTCTCCCCAAGGCCCCATATCACTCAGCATCGTGTAAAGTCTCCCCTCATCATGGAAAGATGGCTCCCAGCAGCGCGGCTCTAAGGCCATGGAGGAAAGAGAACTGTCCCTCCAGGCAGGTTCAACAAAGTTTTTTACTCCATGTGCTGATTCCTGCAATCCTTCCCGGGGGGGAGCTAAGAGGCCTGACAGGTCACCCCTGGGACTGGAGCTCAGCCCCACTGGGACCACACGGCCCAGCATAAGCGAGTGTGGGTCCCCAGAGCACAATCTGCCATCACCAACACCAGAGGGGCCATGGATGCTCAGGGGTGACAAACAACCAGCGTCCACTACCCACACCTGGAGACAACTTAAGGACCTCATGACTATGTCGCTGCATGACAGCCCCTTGATCTCAGAAGTGAAGTCCAAATGCTGCCCTTTGTGGTTAAAAATGAGGCACCCTCCTCTCCCCGTGGAAAGTCTGTTTTATCAGCTCTGTTGCCACCCATATTCCCAGCATTCTCAAATGTCATCTCTTGAAAAATGAAGGAAGTTGCCAATAAAAAGAGCTTAATTTTTTTTTTATTTTCATCTGCAGAGATGTATGCCTCCCTCCACAGGACTGCATTTATGTTTTCATGACCCTGATCTGAAGAGTTTGGATGGGGATTTGCAAGAAGCCAGGGCCTAGAGCTACGTTAAGTAACTATTTAACCTGCCTGTGGTAGTCAAGGGGGCATCCTGAAATGACCCTTCCCAGCTCAAAGAAAAGGTCTACCCCAAAGCTTTGTTCCAAATTCTGAGCTCCGAGAAACAAAATTCTAGTTCTTTTCCTGTTTCCAGTAATCAACGATCCATTGCGCTTTGCTACCCAATCAAGAAAATGTTGCAGGGAGAATGCCTGGCATTTGAGTCTGGTTTTTAGAACTCATTTTTTTAGCAGACAAGGAGCTAAGGTGGAAGTCTCACTGCTTCAGTCTTCGACAAATAGCAGCCCAAGTCGAAAATCTGGGTTAGGTCTCCAAAAACCAGCACAGTGCAGAGTACAGAGGAAAGAGAGCCAAGACGCTCAGAGCTAGAACGAACACAATTTAAACTGTGTCACAGATGAGGAAACCGAGCGTCACTGGTGCAGTTGCCTGGTCAAGGATCTGCAGCTAATTTGATGAATCTACAAGGTTAAGAAGGCTACGCACGGCCTATCCAGGAAGGCACTGTGAGCACTCACACGGAGAAAGCACTCAGTCGGTGCAAACAGGGCTTGGAGTCAGGCACAGCTCGCTGGTGACCTTGGGGATTTAATTAATCACTCTATGCTTCATTGAGGTAATACTACTGAATACATCTGATGTGAGGATTAAGAGATAACTTGGGCTAAAGGCCTTAACAAAATATTTGCCATCATAAGCCCTCAAAATGCATAATTATTCTGCAATTTTATTTTTTTAAAAAAGGAAAAAGAAAAAGAGAGAGGGAATAAATGTCCCTAAGCCATCATTTTTGGAAGTCAAAAAAACCAGGGACTTTTCTTTACATTCTTAGAGGGTAGGAAGGAAGAAAGATAAAAAGTGGAGAAAGATAGCAAAATAAGATTAAAATAGATCGGGTTGGCCCAAATAAAAATAAAGAAATAGTATTATTGCAGAAACTGAAAATGTTTTAGGGGCTTCCATGATCAGAATCGATCCTTCAAAACCAGCTTAACATTCGGGACAGAATGCAAAGTCACAGATAGCATCGAGGCCAAAGACAAAGAAATGATTGTACTGGGCCCAACCCAGGAGCCTTCCAGATTCTGGGCTGCATACATCAGGGCGACGTGGAAAGCCTCAGCTGCAGAGCAGACAGGCTGGACCAGCAGCCAGCACATACACGGATCCCAAGCCCGTGAGAGCCATTGCTCCCAAGGCGTGGGCGTGGCGGTGGGCGTGGCAGTGGGCGTGGCAGAGGCCCTGCAACCCACCAGGATGAGAAGCTCCTGCTCCTCCCACCATTTCCAGGCTCAGAGGAAGCCTCACATGACGGGATAAGGTGTATAGTCTCCTTGGCAGCTGCCCCTGGTCCCAGGACAACACAACCTAAGAGGATGGAGAAGGGACTGTGCCCTACTGGGCAAATGTCAGGAGCAAGTAGACAAATTTGACCAACGGCTTGGTAGATACAAGATTTATACCTCCGCCTCCTCTCCAGTGACCTGTTCCAAGATCCAGTGGCTCCTGTCGCGGCAGACCCCTGCTGTGTTTTCTGATGGCTATGATCAGCTCATGGCGCACAACTTTGCGTCTGCTTTTCCTTCTTTGCCTCACTTCCATTTAGCTTTCATCCTTGCTGTCCGGGATTGCTCTCCAAATAAGGGGTTGCCATGAAGTTTTGCCTATTTTCTGTGTCCTGGGGAATTCGGACTAAGACAGTGATCAAAATGTGATTGGCATTGGAGGCGATGTGGATACTGGGTTCTACGAGCAGGAGAGTAAGCAAGTAGAATCAAACAATATGAAAATGTAAGAAAAGAAAACTTTTGAAGAAGCACCATAACCCAGAAAATCAATAGAGAATGATAAATACTGAGATTTATCCTTGTAATACCACTGAACTTTAAAGAAATTGGAAGAATTACAAATATTCCGTAAGAAATAGGTAACTTACCAGCAAAAAAATTAGAGACTGACTAGGAATTAACAACAATGTAGGATTCTAGGAGAAAATGGAACAATCAAATGTCTACAAAATTTTCACAGGGAAAAAAATGTTAACCTCAGAACTTTACAACAAACTCTTACTTGTATGAGAAGTCAGCAGAAGGACATGCTCGATATGCAAAGAGGATTGAAATACCTTTATGAAAATACACCAGGGTGTATAATCTAACTCAGCAAGAGATGAGGTCCTGGATCAAAGATTTAAATAAAACCTTAAAACCTTTTATTACCTTGGAATGGAAACATTTTCTTTCATGTAACTCAATAGCCAGGAACCGAAGGAGGAAAATTAAAGATACCTGGAAGCTAAAAAAAAGCAAACAAATAAAACCAAAATGTAATTATGAAATATGACAAAAATGCTTAATATTCTATTACATAAGGAAGTTTTAACATCAGTAAGAAAAGAAATTCAACTGAAAAATGGGTCAAGGACATGATAAGGCAATTCATAAAAGAATTCCAAATGCATGCATGTGTGTAGAGAGGCAGATGCACGGACCGATACATAAACGTTTATCCTTACCAGTAACAGAACAATGAAAAGTGCAAGTTTAAACAGCATAACGTTGCTCTTTACCTATCATATCAGCAAAATTGCAGAAGACAGACGATGTCCAGTGTTCTTACAATGATATAAGTGTTCTGGAGGGCAATTTATCCATATATGTGGAAATTTCGAATGTGTATATCTCTTGAATGGCTTTCCCACTTGTAGCAATTTGTCATTATAAAGCAATTGGCCATTTGTATAGAAGCATAAATTGTAGCATTTTTCCCCATTAATACAATATTGAATGATCTAAACGTCCATTAATGGGAAATGAGATGGTTTATCTAATTGTGATATATGCACACAATTGAATACTATAGAGACATTAAACACAGTGGTATATTTTATCATTTACAGACATGAAAACTCTCCATGCATAGTCTGGAATTGAAAAAAACAGATTTTGGAACTGGAATTGTGTGATCACATTTATTTAAAAATGTGTGTGCACATTTCCATCCACATCACTTAGGCATCTGAAATGCTGAGGGGTTACCTATGGTAGTAAGATTAGGGCTATATTTTTAGCTTCTTCATCCTTTTTTTCTAAGTTTTCTAAATGCCCAATTTTTAAATTTATAATAAGATAAATTTTATCTTACTTGTCTTTACTTAAAAGAAACATTTAAGGGGTACCTGGGTGGCTCACTGGGTTAAGGGTGCAGGTCTTAGTTTCAGCTCAGGTCGTGATCTCAGGGTCCTGAGTTTAAGCCCTGCAACAAGCCCCATGCTCAGTGTGGAGTCTACTTGACCCTCTCCCTCTGCTCCCCCCCGCCCCCCAACAAAGAAATCAGAAATCTTGAAACAAACAAACAAACAAACAAAAAAGTTCACACCAACAGATTTTTACTTTTAATCAATAATGTAGAATTCCTGTGAAGCTTTTCTTCATATATTCCACCTTGGTTGTATCAGTGTTGTAGAAATGAATAGTCCACCCAAATGAGAACAAGCAAGCTATTGGTTCAGAGCTTGCTAGCAAGGGAGTCTGTGACTATCATTTGCATTTGGCAGAGACTCACAGGGATGCAGAGGAGGAGGAAAGCTTTAGAGAGGGGAAAGGGAAGGCTTAGGTGTTCCCTAACTGGAGGCTGGGGAAGCTGGGGGCAGACTAACAGGAAATGGGGCATCCTGTGTGATTGGTTTAGGAGCATATTTGGTTTTCTCTGTTGGCTTTGAGTTGGAAGAGGGGGGGTGGGGGGATAGAGAAACTGAAGGTTGTTGTCAAGTCCTGAATATTCTGGGCCAGTTGCTGTAAGACTGGCTTTCTGGGCTGGTTGCTGCAAAGGTTGCATTGTTATACATGGTCTGGCCATTGCTCTCTGTGTATTCGTTGTCTCAATGTACTTCAATAAATATACATTATCTGGCTACGCTATTTCTAAAGAACATAAGAAATTTTCCCTGGACTCAGTCATACCAACATCTATATTAGCTTAGCAATGTATTTGGAATAATAGCCAATCTATATTTCCACCATTGACAAACAATAGCTGCTTCCAATTCTTTGTAAAGTAAGTTATACATCTAATTTTTTTAAGAGTTATTTATTTGCAGGGGAGAGGCAGAGGGAGAGAGTCTTAAACAGACTCTGCACTGAGTGTGGGACAAGATGCGAGGCTCCATCTCACAACCCTGAGATCATGAGCTGAGCTGAAACCAAGAGTTGGACACTTGACCAACTGAGCCCCTCAAGAGTCCCCCCGCCCAATTCTCTATGCACTGTTAAACTGGAATGTTCATCCTTCTGCAGCTGGCTACCATTTATGGACCACGCACATGGCTGAGCACTATGTTAGCTCATCATATGTACTATTTAACTTATCTTTTACTACACTCCACTGTGAGATCACTATGGGTTCCATTTCACAGATAAGGAAACTGAGGTTTGGAAGAGTCCAGGATCCTGGCCACAGTCACAGCTTATTAAGTGGAATGCTTTTGGGCTCACCTAAGTCTTAATCCAAAGCCTGTCTTGTACATCTCAAGACCCCTTGGAACTGACTGTCTTGGCCACACGACTGGGTCATCAAAGCCCAGAGGAGCCCGGAGAGAGGATGCAAGGCACCAATACTGAGCTGCAGTTCTTGTTCCTTAAAGGCTATATAAAAAACTCAACCCATAATTCTTTTATGTACCTGGAGGGTTTCCATCGTGGTGGCAGAAAGCAAGATTCTAGCTAATGTCACCCTTTGGCAGTGACTATAATTCAGTTTGATAATTACTAGCCTGCTTGCCCAAGGATGAGAGAAGCCCCATCCCGGAGAGGAGGACAAGACTTATAAACCTCCTATAAGCTGTCTTCTCCAGTAAAACTTTTAATACTTCTACTGCTGTAGATGGAAATACACAGTCTCTCCATCATTAACAGCTAGGTTCCTTCACAATGTTCTGTCTGTATTTACCAAATGCATAGGCAGCACCTTTGTAATTTTAAAATTTTCTATTTGAAATGGATCCAGTCATTTTCTAATTGCTTCTTGGTTCTCTCCTTTGGGAACACATTACCCCATGGGAAATATATTTTGGAAAGTTCAAATATATCTTCATTTTTATTCACTGGATCCTTTTTCCTTGTTTATTTACTTACTCACGGTAATATCCCTCCCATACTCCAGCAGGAGCCAGGTTTTCTTGACCTGGCTGTGCCATAAAAAATGCCTGAAATCTCCCAGGAAATGACATCTTTCTTAAGTCTAATTGGTCAGATGTTGAAGTGGGGAGGTGCTCCATCTCTGGAGGAAGGCTACCCAGGTTTGCATCTTGACTCTACTGTTCACAAGTCATGTGACCTTGGGCAAATTACTTAGTCTCTCTGCACCTAAGGCCTTATCTGGAAAATGGGATTAGGAAGAGCACCACATCAGAGGTATCTTACTGTATTTTTAAAGTTGTTATGGGACTCGAATGAGTTCATACATGCAAACTTTTTAGCAAATATCTGGTGTATAGTAGGACTCCAATAATGTAATCTTTACTATGTGTTTAAGCCTTAAAATGAATCCAAGTCTTTCTTCCAAGGTTGTTTCAAAGGATACGTGTATGTAGGTCAGCCACATGGTGGGGAATAGACGCTTGGCTTAGATGCATATACTTGCGGACGAAGCACCTCGCAGATCTTTCCTTCCAGATGATGTTGCTTACATACAATCAGTCACATTTGATATGGTTCCTCCTCTTTCTTAGGGATCCAATCCACAGATAGATGCTTATCTCCCATAGCCAGGATAGTCACCTATAACTCCTGTGGTTGGCACACACGAAAGCAGCCCCACGATTCCACTTCCTAGTGTTCACGCTCTTGTGTTAACCCCTCCCCACAAGTGTACACAGGACATGTAACTTATTTTTAGCCAGGAGAGTACAACAAAGGTGATGGGATATCTATTTCATGATTATGTTATATAAAATTGCAATATGAATTTTCTGGAAGATTCTCCCCATGGCTAGCTTTGATGAAGCTAGAAGCCATAGTGGGGAACCACCTGGCAAAGAAAGGATAGCGTCTCTATGAACTAAGAACTGAATTCTGCCAACAATTGTATGAGCATGGAAGTAGATCCCTCCCTGGTTGAAACTTGAGACTTGGCCACAGCCCTGGGTGACACATAGATTGCAGTCTTCTAATGTAATCTTCTACTTCTAATCTTCTAATGTAAGTTCTAGTCTGATCTACTCCTGAATTAGAGTACTCCGTTAAGTGATATTTGCACTCCTGTCCCTCAGAACATAAGAAATGTGTGTTGTTTTCGGTCACTAAGTTTCTTGTAATTTATTATGTAGCAATAGAAAACAAATACACTCTCTTAGTCAATGTTCTCCAGAAAAACAGAGCCAGTAGGATGGATATGGAGAAGGAAGGAAAGAGAGAGAGAGAAAGAGAGATTATGAGAGTTTTTTTTTAACATTTTAAGATTTAATAAAACTGAGTAGTAGATACACAATTATTTTTATTCTACCAGTCTTTATATTTGTAATCACACTTTTTAAAAGTTATTTATTTATTTATTTATTTTCAGTGTTCCAAGATTCATTTGTTTATGCCTCACACTCAGTGCTCCGTGCAATACGTGCCCTCAGTACCCACCACCAGGCTCACCCATCCTCCCATCCCCTCCAAGACCCTCAGTTTGTTTCTGAGTCCAAAGTCTCTTATGTTTCATCTCCCTCCCCGATTTACCCCACTTCCCATTTCCTTTCCTTCTTTTACTGTCCTCTATATTACTCCGTATGCACCATAAGTAAATGAAACCATGTGATACTTGACTTTCTCCATCTGGCTTATTTCACTCAGCATAATCTCTTCTAATCCTGTCCATGTTGCTACAAAAGTTGGGTATTCATCTTTTCTGATGGAGGAATAGTATTCCATTGTATATATGGACCACATCTTCTTTATCCATTCATCTGTTGAAGGGCACCTTGGCTCTTTCCACAGTTTGGCGATTGTGGCCATTGCTGCTATGAACATTGGGGTACATATGGCCCATCTTTTCACTACCTCTGTATCCTTGGGGTAAATGCCCAGTAGTGCAATTGCAGGGTCATAGGGTAGCTCTATCTTTAATTTTTTAAGGAATCTCCACACTGTTTTCCAAAGCGGCTGCACCAGTTTACATTCTCACCAACAGTGTAAGAGGGCTCCCCTTTCTATTATGAGAGATTATTATGAGCAGCTGGCTCATGCAGTTATGAAGGCTGAAAATTCAGGATTCAGGAAAGTCAAGAATATAGCCCCAGCCTGAGTCTGCATGCCTGAGAAGCGGGAGAGCCATGGTGTAAGTTCTAGTCTGATCTGAGCCTGAGAGCAGAAGACTTGATGTCCCAGCTCTAAGATAGTGAGGCAGACAGAGAGAGAGAGGGAGAGAGAGGTCTTTTCTTACTCAGCCCTACATTCTATTCAGGGTTAGATTAGATGAAGTCCATCTACTGTGGGGAGGGCCACTGCTTTACTTAGTCTAGGGATTCAAATGCTAATCTCATGCAGAAACACACTCACAGACACTCACAGAAATAATGTTTAACCAAGTGGCCCCCTGAAGTTGACTCATAAAAATAACAATGACATATACCTTCTCTGATTTCCTTTTTCCTTTTCATCCACTCATTGCCTGACACTATCCTCTGGGCAATGCAAACCTGCCTTTTCCCAGGTATTTGACCTTGATTCCCATAAGAAAGATCACAGGCAGTCTAAGCTTCAGTTTCCTCGTCTGTAGATGGGGATAACAACAGCCCAGTGTCTTCCCACGGGGCTACAGAAGATGTAAATGGGCCAGTATATGGGAAGAACTTGGCACAAAGCCCCAAACCTGGTAAGCGGGAGTTTATTCATTACTGTGGAGGAGTCTGTAACCACACATTGAGTTCCACTTTAGTAAAGATCTCTTTAGATTTGATTTTTTGCAAGTTTGCTTCAACTAGAGCTTTCGCAGTTGGTGGGCAGAGGTCAGCCAGGAAGGTGTCACGGCTGGGTCCACGGCGGCTTGTGCTCCAGGAGAGAGATCCTGCCAGCTGTCTCATTTTTTGTAGGACCGGCAGGAGAATGGGTTTGTTAGCCGGGGTGAAACAGACTGAACCGGAGTGTCAGCTGCTCAGGAGAGCTTCACGCCCTGGAAGGGGGGTAGCTGGAAATGGGCACAGAACTCATGAAAAGGAGGAGTCCTGGGCCACACAGTTCATCGCAGACAACTCAGAAGAGCTGTCAGGCCACCCAGAAAACAATCCTTCCTCCCTAGAGAGGAAGTAAAGCAATAATTTTCCACTGACAGTGAAACCCACCTATACCTTAACACATGAGTCCACATGAATATTAGCAGAGAGAAATGAATCCAGAGAGGAGGGACAGAAATCAACCACCTAGATATTTGTTTTTTGCTGTTATTGTCTGATGGGCAAAAAAGAGTTGAGAACATTGAATGTCGAAGTGGGATTTTGAGTCAAAATGCTGTATTCTGGGTCCTACTACATGTGGGAAATGAAATCTTATTGTTCTCAGATTTCCCTTCCCTAAAATATTGCTCCTTTCTGGAAATGCTCAAAAACGAATGAGTGTTTGGCATGGAAATTTTGTAGCAGACATCTTTATTTGCTTTTTAATGTTTCTGCATTAGAAATAAATTGCCAGGAGAAAGAAAATGAGATGAGCATCCCAAAATTCGTGTGTGTGTGTTGAAATCTCTATTCTTGTATTTCTTTGCTTGGGTTTTCTACCCACAGATTCACACACCCATGCATCACTCCCTCAAAATTTGGGATGCTTCTCTGGAATTCTCAGTCAATGTTTGTAAGAACAAAATGCTTCACACTCTTAAATAAAAGAGACTCCCATGGAATTTCTCCTTCAAGACAAGTTTCGGTTGATGGGATGATAATTGGGTCTCTCATCAAAATTCTTTCGGTATCTTAGAAAATGACAGCTCTCCCTTCCCAGGGTCCTTACCCAGCCACAGGCTTCAGTCCGCAGTGTAATTATTTCCCAGGGTAGAATTGTGAAATAGGGAGGGAAGGAAGGGAATCCGAGTACCTGGGTGTCATTCACAGAAGGAATTACTGCTTCTAACATTGAGACTAGGTATGCATTTTATTTCTCATGCTTACAAATTAATGATGGCTAAAAGATATATTTGATAATGTCATTCCTCTGCTCAAACTCTTGAGTGGCCTCCCATGCCATTCAGAGGAAAACAAAAATTCTGATAAGACTCTGTGTAAGTCCCCTACCTGTCTGGTTCGATCCTCACCACTCTCCATGATCGCTCCACTGTAGAAATTTTGGAACTCTTACTACTCATTCCAGCAACACCTTCCCTGACAACACTATCTGAAATTATACCCACATTCATACCTCTTCACCATCCTTTCCCAGTTCCTGCTGTTTCCTCTTAATGTTTATCACCATCTAACAAAACTGTCATCTTTTCTCCAACTCCCCTCCCACTTCAATAAAAGATCAATAAGAGCAAGAATTTGGTTTGGTTTCTTAATGATAGTGTTCCCATTGCCTAGAGCACCCTCCCTGGAAAATACAAAGTGCTCAATATGTATTGGTCAAGTGAATGAATCAACAAATGATTAAGCAGATAAATAATCCTCTGAGGTCAGTGGTACTAGCCCTAGTTCATAGGTGCTGAAACTTGGGCTCAGAAAGGTTCTAGAAGGCAAGGTCATGAAACTGAGTAAACACTGCCCTGGGATCCAAGCAGGCCCATGTGCCTCAGGGGTCTGTGGCATCCTGCCCACCCAGTCCTGCTTTGTATGCACCTTCTCCATACCAACATCCTCCCCTCAGGTGCCCATGAGCGTCATGAGTTCTTTTCTTTCCCCTTCAAAAAAATCTCTCCAGATACGAGATGAAACTTAAACAGGTTAAGGTACACTTGACCCAAACTAACTCGCCCTGTTACTCATCCCTGGAGATGAATGTATCCAAGCCTGCCTGAGGCAGCTAGCTCTGAAGGTGAAATTCAGGCCATGGTCAGCACCCCTTGGGGACAAGGGAAAGGCAAAGGGTCATTAACATCTGGTGACCAGCTCATTGCCACCTCCTGTCACTCAAGGTCATTTTCATGCAGCCCTGGGAGCAGGTGGGTGCAGCGCCCCGCAGAAACTGGTGCCCAGGATTGAATACAGTCCCCGGGTCACTCCATTCCTACACTGGCTTAGGGTTCACTTTCCCCAAGCTTGACATGGTTAGCCTTTGGTCACCACGCTAATGACACTATCTAAACACAACTCTTGAGTACTTTTGATCTTAAATACTTTATTCCTACAATCTTAGCAAAGGTACAATTTCTCATCAGAAAGTAAATTTACTATTAGCAGCTCCTCTGGGAACCTCTACTTTTTCACAGGCCTTTTCCCCCTGAGGTTAGAATGATATTTTAGGGGGTAAGAAGATGGCAGAAGACCAGGTGACCGCATTTTGGGGAGCTCCCTGAAGTGAGCTCAATTCCAGCAAAAAAAAAAAAAAAAAAAACCCACTACAGGACCACTGTGAGCACCCATGAAATCAGCCTGAAATGTGATATTTCACGCTTCTGGATCACCACGGGAGACAAAGACCATCGGCAAAAAGGTAGAAACAAGTGAGAGCGACCAGAGGCTTGCTCCCAGAGACAGGGTTGTGGGGGAGGAAGCCCCGCAGAGCTGAACCATTGAAAGCAAATACCCCAGCACTAAAGTGCTCTCTGCTGGGGGAATAAGAGCAGATTCCTGTCTGATTCGGAGCGAGGCAGAACCAGGAAAGCAGCAGAGCCTGGGGCAAGGAAACTGTTTTTTTCGCTGCCATGGGAGCAGGGGAGCGGGGACCCGGGACCCGGGGACCCGGGACCCGCAGGGACAGAGAGTGACCTGTGAGGGGCAGCGAAGTCAGTTTTTCCACCCCCGCAGCAGGGAGACGGGAATCCGCAGGGAGAGGAAGTGCCCCGCAGCTCCAGGGAACTTAGAGGGGCTGGGGCGCGGAGTCTATCCCCCCACTGCTTAAGCCAGAGAAGCACGGCTTCGGGCACGGGGGATCTCAGCGAGAGCGGCGGCGTGGATCCTATTTCCCCGCCGCTTTCTCTCTCTCTTTTTTCTTTTTCTTTCTTTCTTTTTTCCCCTTGTCTCTGCTGTCTTTCTCTCCCGCTTCTCTCCACCCCGGGGGCTGGGCGCAGACCCCCCAGGGAAGGCGATTTTGCAGACTTGCGCGGGACGGGAGGGGCCCTGGGTCCCGGGGCACAGACAAGGTCACCGTGCGATCCAGTAGAATGATATTTTAGATCCAGAAGTGGGAAAAGAATTTTTCCAATTATGTTTTTAGTGTTTTATTATTCCAACCAATCCATATAAATGCAAATAGAAAATGAAGAAGATTCCTTTGCAACAATAATCACTTCCCTACATGAAATGCCCAATCGACACCACACACTTAGCATGAGCATATTAATGCAGTAACTGTTTTTCAACTTTTCAAGAGTAAATAATACCTATTGGGCCAGTTAATTAGCCTCCCCGCCAATAATGCCAGGCAGATTTAAAAAAAAGATACTAGATTCCTTGACAGTCTGCTGTCAGACTTTCCAGTTTATTGGAAGTACTTTGCATCTCACCCATGAGGCCTCATGGTGCTGCAGGACCCCTGAGCTGACAGGACATAACTAACAGATAAATTCCTTCACCATATTTCCAGATGCTCTGAAAGAAGTGTGATCATAGAGGCTAGGGAGGGTGGAGCTGTGGCTGGCCATCTGGTTAGATTTCTAAAGCTGTCCCCATGGGAACAAAGGTTGAGACCAAAGGGATAGAATGCAAAATGCCATGAGGGTCCCTAGTCCATTTTAAAGTGCATAAGGTCTTTTTCACTCCATCTGTGTCTATACACATAGAGTGAGGTGGAAAACAGAATGATTTTCTTGATGAGAATGCCCTTCGTGTATTGCAGGATCAGAAATGCATGTAAACATTTATTAAAGTTAGGCCTTTGAAGAAATAACCCATCCACCAAGGTTGCATTATCCTTTTAAAAGAAGTAATGTCAGGGGGCAACTAGGTCACTCAGTAAGTTAAGCATCTTACTCTTGATCTCAGCTCAGGTCTTAACCTTGGGGTCACAAGCGCAAGCCACATGTTGGACTCCATGCTGAGAAAGAAAAATAATAATGGTGGTGCCTGGGTGGCTCAGTTGGTTGGGCGACTGCCTTCGGCTCAGGTCATGATCTCGGAGACCCTGGATCGAGCCCCACATCAGGTTCCCTGATCAGCAGGAAGCCTATGTCTCCCTCTCTCACTCCCTCTGCTTGTGTTCCCTCTTGTCTGTGTTTCTCTCTGTCAAATAAATAAAATCTTTTTTAAAAAATAAATAATAGTAATAATAATAATAATGTCAGGAGTTTCAGTGGAAGGAAAGTCCAGGTCTTTCACGGAAAGGGAAGAAATGGGACATTAATCAGCACAATTTGGGGGTACCAGCTCCTAAAGCATTCTCCCGCACCACAGGGCAACCAGCAGTCCCTCTGTTGTCCTTATTGTTACTGGCAGTATTTCTGTGTTTTAAGATAAAAGGAAATAACAAACTTCTAAGACAAAACAAAAATCCATGTCCAGGTATATTTGTTGGAAAGAACAGCAAGCGTTACTCCCAGAGGGCACAGGTGATGTTTGTTTCTGGTATCAATCAATTGGTTAAGGAAAACACAGTGGTAGTATGAATCTTAACTTCGGCTAATCTCACAAGACTCTCTTAGAAACTGAAATAGCACATCCCAAAAGGATTGACCCTGCTGAGTCATTTCAGAATGCTGTACTTGAAGGAAAGAGAAATCAGTATTATGACAGTACGTATTACAGCAAGAAAAATATCATACCATTGTCATTACAGTAAAAAATGCTCAGACTTTCTGGCCAATTTAAGATCAAAGCAAATGTGTCCATCCAGTTAGCCAGAGAAGTTGCTAACTGAACACATAAATAGTTTATTGTCTTGCAGGGAAAGTTTGAAGCAGGTTTACATTTTTTTAAAAAACTCAATTTGCTTTGTATCAGCTCAGAGAGAAATGATATTTAAGAATTGAGAGCACACCAACACTTAATGATAAAGATACAAGTGACTTTTAGCACATTAGTCACACTCTACAAAGTTTGAGATTAATTCCCAGAGTCCTTTGCACGCTTACTCATGATTTTGCTCTTTGAAAGGAAGTTTTTTTTCATCCCTGTGCCAACTCCGTTGTGAAAGGACCTTTTTATAAATGTCTTCTCGGAAATGGGCTTTAGAAAATCTAGTCCCAATGGATGAAAGACCTCAACGTGAGGCAGGAATCCATCAAAATCCTGGAAGAGAACTTAGGCAGCAACCTCTTTGACATCGGCCACAGCAACTTCTTTCAAGACACGTCTCCAAAGGCAAAGGAGATAAAAGCGAAAATGAACTTCTGGGACTTCATCAAAATAAAAAGCTTCTGCACAGCAAAGGAAACAGTCACCAAAACAAAGAGGCAACCCACAGAATGGGAGAAGATATTTGCAAATGACACTACAGACAAAGGGCTAGTATCCAAGATCTATAAAGAATGACTCAAACTCAACACCCAAAAAGAAGATGAACACATCAAAAAATGGGCAAGAGACATGAAGAGGCACTTCTCCATAGAAGATATACAAACGGCCAACA
The DNA here is from genome assembly GCA_004023965.1 of Spilogale gracilis. Taxonomy (NCBI): domain Eukaryota; kingdom Metazoa; phylum Chordata; class Mammalia; order Carnivora; family Mephitidae; genus Spilogale; species Spilogale gracilis. The sequence goes on from PITA01011944.1 coordinate 64,065, forward strand.
GACACATGAAAAAATGTTCAGTGTCACTAGCTATCAGGGAAATTCAAATCAAAACCACTCTAAGAAACCACCTTACACCAGTCAGAATGGCCAAAATTAACAAGACAAGAAACAAGTGTTGGAGAGGCTGCGGAGAAAGGGGAACCCTCTTACACTGTTGGTGGGAATGTAAACTGGTGCAGCCGCTTTGGAAAACAGTGTGGAGATTCCTTAAAAAATTAAAGATAGAGCTACCCTATGACCCTGCAATTGCACTACTGGGCATTTACCCCAAAGATACGGATGTAGTGAAAAGAAGGGCCATATG